>PVKY010012389.1:0-11540 GCA_004027775.1 Bradypus variegatus | reverse complement strand
TGGGCCAGGTTTTCGTTCTGCTTCTGCGTCACCTCCCTGGACAGCCCCTCCAGGCGGCCCAGGAGCCGGCCCTCCTGCTCCACCAGGAAGGCCCGCAGCGCCTGGAACTCGGCCCCCACCTTCTCCCGCTCGGCCGCCATCTGCTTCTGTCCGAGGACGAGGGGGGTGGGGAGAAGGGTACCCGGGTGTGGACACAGGGCATTTGGAGAGGAGCCTCCGAGCCACCTCACAGGGCAAGAGTCCATCCCCTCGCTGCCTTGGAGGTCAGACACACACACACACACACACACACACACACACTCTGTTTTAAATACCCCAACTCCGTGTCCTTAGCAGCCTCAACAGATTCTCCTCTTCCCGTCATCACAGACGGGCCCTCGTGCCTTTGAACCTGGGCTCCACCACCTGGCCTGGGGCAACTTCAAACCAGCCCTGGAACCACCGGGCAGCAGTTTCCTCATTTTAAAAGTGTGAGGCAGTCAGCTCGACCCCCAAACCCAGAGGCAACAGCCTCTTCGCAAACATCAACCAGTTGCATCCATTTGCCCATAATGTCTACACCCCTTTTCAACACGAACAAGTTAGGGCGGCCACTGCTCAGACATCCCCAGAGATCAGGAAAGTGATTAAACTAGAGGAAGGGGAAGCAACAGACAAGACAGAATTTAACAAAGGATTATGAATACTGAATCTCTATATAATTTTCTTTTTCTTAGTTGCTAGGGTATTAGAATAGCTAGAAGGAAAGAACTGAAATGGTGGAACTGCAACCCATAGCAGTCTTTGAAATTTGCTCTACAGCTACTTGTTAAATTGTAATTTTAAAGTTATCACATTTTTGTATATTATATTATTTCACAATAAGGAAATAACTGAAACTATGGTACCATAACCCATAACATTCTTGGAAGTTTCCTATGTAACTACTTGTTAAATCATACATTGAAAGTTATCACCTTTTTGCATGAATGTTATAGTTCATAATAAGAAAACAACTGAAACTGTGGAACTGCAACCCATAACATTCTTTGAAGTTTGCTCTCTACTTGTTAGATTACACTTAGAAAGTTATCACTTCTATGTAAATATGTTATATTCCACAATTTTAAAAAAGAAGTGGGATTGGGGTAATGAATCCACAACTATATGATGGTACGTGAAAGCTGATTGTACACCATGAATGATTGTATGATATGTGAATATATTTCAATAAAACTGAATTTGAAAAAAAAAGTGGGAGACCGTGGCACTGGCAGGGAGGGGGTCAGGGTCTGCAGAGCAGATCAGCGGGAGGGAGAAGGCCTGACCTGAGGCTGGGAGCAGAGGCTGGCCTGGAGTTACCAACCAGAACATTTAGTCATGGACAAAAGCAAGCTGGTGCAGAAGAGCAAACTGGTGGAGCAGGCTGATTTGGGATATGAGACATGGCAGCCTGCATGAAGTTTGTAACTGAGCAAAGAGCTGAATTTTCCAATGAGAAGACGAATCTTCTCAGTTGCTTATAAAAATGTTGTAGGAGCTCATAGGTCATTGTTTTGGTTTGCTAAAGCTGATGCAATGCAATATGCCAGAAACGGACTGGCTTTTAACAGTGGGGATTTATTAGCTTACAAGTTTACAGTTCTACGGCCATGAAAATGCCCAAATTAAGGCACTGATTGTATGATATCCTCTCTGAAGACCGGATTTGGATGATCCTCAGCTCTTCTGTCACATGGCACATCTGCTGGGCTCTCCCTTCTCTCCCTGGTTTCCTTGCTTACAGCTTCTGGCTTCAGTGGCTTCCTCTCTGTTTTCTGTGTGTCCTCTTTTTTTAGCTTCTGTCTCTCTCAGCTTCTCTGGGGCCTTTTCCTGTGTCTTCTCTCTGTCTTTTATCCTTTTATAAAGGACTCCAGTAAGAGGTTTAAGATCCACCTTGGGGAAAACCTCAACTGTAATAACCTCATGAAAAGCTCCCACCTATAATAGGTCTACACCCACAAGAATGGATTAGCTGATCTTTTCTGAACATGATCTTTTCTGGGGTACCTGGAGTTTCAAACCGTCACACTCATCTTGAAAGGTAGTCTCGGTTTTAGCAAAATATGGAAGGTGTTTGGAAACAACAGCAAATGGCTCAAGAATACAGAGAGAAAACTGAGATCAAGCTAAGAGATATCTACAATGTTGTATTGTTTCTTTTGGAAACGTTTTTTATCCCCAATGCCTTCAAAGCAGAGAGCAAAGTCCTCTGTTTGAAAATGAAAGGAGACCGCTGTCATTACTTGGCCAAGGTTGTGCTTGGTGATGACAAGAGAGGGACTGTGGATCGGTCTCAACAAGAAAACCAAGAAGTATGTGAAGTCACCAAAAAGGAAATGCAACCATTGCATCCTATTCGATTGTGTCTAGACCTTAACTCTTCTGTGTTCTATTAGGATATTCTGAACTCCCCAGGGAAAGCTTGCTCTCTTGCAAAGACAGCTTTTGACGAAGACATTGCTGACCTTGACACATTAAATGAAGAGTCATACAAGACAGCACGCTAATAATGCAATTACTGAGAGACAACTTGATTGACATTGTGGTCATCGGATACCCAAGGAGACAAAGCTAAAGCAGAAGGAGGGGAAAATTAACTGGCCTTCCAACTTTTGTCTGCCTCATCCTAAAATTTACACAATAGTGCATTTGTCATCCACGCTGTCCCACAGTTTTTTGTTTACAATTTATGACAGTTTTATGTTACTTCTATTTGAAGTTTTGTATTTCCCATGTCATTTTTATATTTAATATTAGGGCATAGAGCCAGTTCACATTTAGAGGGTTAATGTTTTCATCTTGAGGAGCCAATATGAGGATGTAGAATTTTTATATGGGTTATAAATGTTTGGCATAGTGCTTTTGGTTACAGCATGGCTTTGCAAGGGCCAGTGTTGAAACTGCTTCCATGTCTAAGCAAAGAAAACCACTTACATTTTGGTTTGTCCTGGTGGGGGACAAAAGGGATAATTTGTTCCAGTCACATGTGTAGTTATCATGCACTTTTAAGGCTCTGGTAGAAATAGATATGCCATGGATATTACATGTTGAACCATGTGTTTCTGTGGAATACACAGTCTCAGTGTGCCCACTTTTGACTACGGCTGCAGAAGTGCTCCTTCAGACAAAATTGTGATCCTGTTTACTCTGGAGAAGGGCAGAAATGGCTCACATTCTGTTATTTGTAAAATCAGCTGCTGTTTGCTTTCATTATTTTTGCTACACTCACTTTATATGTATTTAAATGTTTTAGGCAACCTAAGAACAAAGATACAAGTAATCAAGCAGTAAAAAAGAGTTGTTTGATAGCCATAATTTCATATACATCAAGCACAGCAGTAAAACAAAAAGCCCGTGTATTTAACTTTGTTTAGGTTATTGCTTTTGTGATTTTTTTGATACTTGCCTAACATGTATATGATATAAAACTAGTTAACAGGGAAATACTTGATGACGGCTGTGTTTAATGTCTTATGAAATTTTCATGAGCAATCCAAGCATAATTGTTAAGAACACGTATGTTAAGTTGATGTAAGTAGAACAAAAGTTTTGTGGATGGACTTTTCAAATACTTTCTCTACACCTTTTTCATGTAAATTAGCCTTCTGATTCTGAAACTTCTCTAAACTTCTCTAAAAGAAATCATGCATTTTTGGACATTTCTTCCTTGTTCCCTTTTGGCAGCTAATGGCAGCTAAGTTCAAATACAAAGTTTATCATAATGACAAAAATACTACTTATGTAACTACTGTTCCCAACCATGTCCCATTCTCCTTTCCCTCCCTCCTTCTCTCCTGCCACCCAAATCAAGGTCTTTGGGGGAGGAGGGCCTGTCAACTGGATTAAAATAATGTGCTTCATTTAAATTTTTTGTATACAGCATTTTCTAACTCAGGAAACCTTAAACCACAATGTTCTTGGCTCATCATGACGTTGGGTAGCATTAACTATAAGTTTTGTGCTTTCACCTTTGGTTTTTAAGAATTTCTTGATACTCTTGTAGCCTGCCTTCAATTTTGATCCTTATCCTTTCTATTTGTCAGGCGCACAGGATTACCTTCCTTTTTTGGCCTTCTTCTTTCTCGTCACCAACCATTCCTACTTGGCATTCGTGTACTTGGAAAAAGGATGCATGATCTTTGTGGCTCCACTTAATGTCTAATGTACCACTCTACTTCCTTTGCTTGCAGCCCACAAACTAAATTGGTGCCACCTGGTGCAATTTATTTCGTTACCCCTCAAATTTTCACCTGTCACTTCTTTTTAAAGCGCACTTTTCCCAGCAGTTACAGAGGTAACACATGCTCATAATACAAAGCCTGGGGAACATAAAGAAGCCGAAAAGCAGAAAGAAAAATCTGATGCTAGTGCCGAGAGATAGCACAACTGCAATCACCTAAGAGAATGTTATATGCAAGCTTTATATTCTATGCTTTCCATTAGCATTATGCATACTATTTTCTACTCCTGTGTTTTTAGACACAGATTCACACTCCTGACTCAATTCTTTATGTAGACACACGTGTGGCATTCCTCATCACAAAACCAGCAAGGAGCCAAAGCCCTAGGGCAAGGAAAAGTGAAAGGGATTCGGCCCTCTAAAAAAAGCCTCCTCTTCCCTGAAAACTGTAGAAAAAAAGGACAAGTTGGCGCAAGGGGAAACCATGAGAAGAATTTGAAGTTAGGAGACCTGGGTTCAAGCCACAGCTTCCGACAACGTCTTCTGCTTTACCTTCATCATCTGGAAGGTGGGAAAGCAAACAACAGTGGCTGACATTTCCTGAGGACCACATACCCTGTGACAGTGCCCTTTCAGAGCACTTTACAGGTTTACCTCGCTCGACCCTGACAACAACTCAACGAGGGGAGTCCCTTATCATCCCATCTTACAGATGAGAAGACAGAGGTCGAGTTGCTAGTAAGTGGTAAGCCAGGATTCTAACCCAGGGAATCTGACCCCAAAGTCTGCACTTCCAAGTGAAATAGCATTTGCCAGAATACTCTAAATCAGGGATTCTCAACCTTGGCACTGCTGACACTTGGAGTCAAACAGTTCTTTGTTGTGGGGGGCTGCCCTGTGCATTGTAGGATGCCAGTAGCAGTCCTACCCCAGTGTTGGCAACCAGAAATAGCTCCACTGCCAGATGTTCCCTGGTGGGCAAAATTGTCCCACCCCACCCAGTTTGAGAAACATTCCTGTAAGTGGTAAGAGCAATCTCAAAGGAAAGAATTCATTCTCCTTGTAATCATGCAGCAATAGACTCTAACTCCGGTTCATTAAGCAGGCATTTTGTAATGATAATGTGTGGGCCACAGTGGAAGTGGATAGGTGGGTGGTGGCAAAAGACAGAGGTGGAAGGCGCTAAGCAGATCACAGCGTCCTAACGGAGGCTGAGAACTTCCTGCACTGGGTCATGGATGTGAAACAACGGCTGAAGAAACACACTTACCCCTGTTTCCAGCTGAGCAGGGATAAAGGTCAGGAGGTGTGAGCTGTTCCTGGCTAAGGGAAGTGGCTGATCAGGTGGGACAGTCTGGGAGGAACATTGGGTGCATTTGGGGGGCAGAAAAGGAACCTGGGGCATCTCAACTGGAGAGTTCTCCCCCTATCCCCTCCACACCCATCTTTGGGAAAAGAGCATTCTCATGTTACTCTTTGTCAATTCCCAGCTCCAGAACAGAAAGGCCCTGCCCTGACAGGCTCTAGTGGAGTCTTTCATTCAACACCCACTTCTTGAGCTAGGAACAGAATTTGAAGTAGACAAATGACAGAGTCAGGGATACCCATTCGCCCATTTTAACTAAAATGAACCCAATCTCATTTTGCTGGTCCCAAGTGCGTTTAACCTGTATCTTCTCACAAAATCTTCACTCCACTGTAAGGAAGAAGCTGTATCCCAATTCCCTGGGGCTCTGGGCACCCTTGGCTGCACAGCTGGGGTTACTGTACACCCATGTCTCCGAGCATCCCCCTCTCTGCTGAGGCCCAGAAGCAGCCCTGCTATGTCCCCAGCCACTTCTCCTTCAGCTTCAATTCCAAAATCTAAAACACTCCAAAAATGGATTTTTTTCCATAACTCATTTGGTAGCAAAACACGCACTGAACTAGCATGAGGACATTTATTCTATTTACGCGCCCGCTTAGTAGGAACATTTACATGCTTCTCTGTAGAAATATTAATACATTCAACTGCAAGATGTTGCCCCAGGCCCCAATTGGGGCGTTACCTAATATTAGGGTGACGATACTTCCCGATTCACTGACACAGTTCGAGTTTAAACCAGTTGCTCTGGAGTGATTATTTTAGCACAACCTCTCACTCCCCAAAGCTCTGGTTTGTATAATAAATTATATGGTCACTCCACATAGTATGCACTGTATTTACTTTCTAAAATCCACCTCTGCTGTTTCACCAGCACACATTCCGACACCGCACACACAGAGCGGGGAGGGGGTGTGGCTCTACATTGTCCTCCACCCCGCTCCAGCTGGGGGGGAATGGGGTGGGGGACAGCGTCACCAGCTCACCAGGAGCTCCCTGCTCTCCTTCTCCTCTGTGGACCTGAACGCCTCATAGTCCTCCAGCTCCTTCTTCAACACCCTCAGCCGGGACTCCAGGAGCTCCTGCAGGAGTGCAAGAAGGGAGAATTAGTGGGCAGAGGATTCTGGAAGCCCCCCTTCTGGAGGTGCCTTACTGGAGACACCCAGGAGAAACGGAAGCCCCTGCCCACTGAGGAGGAGATTGGGTTGGTGGAAGCTTCCATCAACAGGCTGGGGAGGACAACTGCAAGTTGACTCCAAAGGCCCTGGGGTCTCACTTCCTCAAGGCCATCTGGCGCACAATGCAGGCTGAAACGCAAGCCCCCTACCAGCCCCACCCGCCTCTCGTCTCCTTTGCTCTCCTCCCCACCATCAGGAAGCCCCTTTGGATGGGAGGGTTGGAGCAGGGTGGGAGTGCAAAGAAAGAACGGAGACGGTGCGCCCCAGGCCTGCACACGTACCTTGGCTGCGGCTCCAGCCAGGAGGCAGCGAAAGACGTGGCAGGGGGTGGGGTGGGAGGGCGAGGGGCGCCCGGGAATGACAGTTTTGACACAGCCCACGTGGCTGTCAGTGCGCTCCTCAACCCAGGTGTGAAACCTGGCTCTTCCCCCTCCCCAAAACCTCGCCGAGGTCCTTCTCCCAGGACGTGGGGACGTTGGACAGAGCCTCTCCCCAGGGAAAGAGCTGAGGCTGGGGGCAGGGGATGTGTGACCCGGATTACACCCCCCCACCCCCCCACCCCCCGCTAAGAGCTGCGATAACCCACACGCCGCTAGAGGCCCGGAACCGAGGGAAAGAAAATCGCCAAGTCCATGGGGGCGTCACGCAGGCGGCCCAGTATGGGCCCCAGAGGGAAATGCGTGCGTGTGTGGTGGTGGTGGTGTGGGGGTGACCAGAGAATTGCGCTCAGCTCCGGAGGTGAGCTAGGTGGCGTGGGATAGGAGGACCGAGGCAGGGACTCACCTGCGCCTCCTGCCTGCCCGCGGGTGAGACGCATTGCGTGCCGGGCTGGCAGGCCTACAGCGCAAGGGTAAGGCACGGGTGTGACCGGTCTCTCACCTTGGCCTCTTGCACCGCCTCGTCCAGCGGCACCACGGCGTGCGAGCGGTGCTCGCGGGCGCGGTCGCACACCACGCAGATGGCGCGGCCGTCGTCCTGGCAGTAGAGCTTGAGTGGCTCTCCGTGCTGCGCGCACCTGGCCGCCG
The DNA here is from genome assembly GCA_004027775.1 of Bradypus variegatus. NCBI lineage: Eukaryota > Metazoa > Chordata > Mammalia > Pilosa > Bradypodidae > Bradypus > Bradypus variegatus. The sequence continues at coordinate 3,773 of PVKY010012389.1, read as the reverse complement.
CCTCCCGCGGCCCGCGCTCGCCTGGAGCGGCCGCAGGCAGGCTGAATCGCCGCAGCAGCGTGGCCACGGCGGCCAGCTGCCGGTTGGGCCGCAGGTGGCCGGGGCGCGCAGGCTCGCGGCACTGCGGGCAGGGCAGAGAGCCGGACAGGGCGAGGGGCGCGGCGGCGGTGGCTCCGGAACCCGGGCGCTCCCAGCAGCGCGAGATGCAGGCGCGGCAGAAGCTGTGGCCGCACTCGACAGACACCGGCTCGCGAAAGAGCTCCAGGCAGATGGAGCACGTCGCCTCGCCCTGCAGCTCTGCCGCCAGCGCCAGCGCCTCGGCCCCGGAGCCCGGGCCTGTCCTAGGCCCCACCGCAGCCATGCGCGCCCTCTGCTCACCCGAGTGGGGAGGCCACCGGACGCGGCCGTACGCAGCTCTGGGCGCGGAGGCCGAGGCCCGCCCGCCAGCGACTGCTCGGAAAGGAAGGGCGGGGCTGAACCGTGCAGGCGGAGCTGGGAGCCCAGGGCGCGCCGGCCTGGGAGCCCCGAGGACAAGGTGCGCACCGACGACAGGCGGGACGGCACAGGGGAGAGGATTTAAGAGGCGAACGGTGCCATGCGCCCCTGGTCTGAGTCTCCCAGCTCCGGGCCTTGGCAGACGACCTCCCCGACTCCGTGGCGACCTCTCCGCGACCCCTCCTCTCTAGGGCTCCCCCGCCTCGCACAGTCAGCCTCGGGGAAACTGGCCGCGACAGGTGGGCGCAGCAACCCAGCTGGGCGCTGCCCCCGGCCGCCACCCGAGGCCGACCCAGCGCGGTCGGGGCAAAGGCCTGGCTCCCGGGCCACGGTGTCAGGTTCCCGGGGCGCAGGTTCGTCTTGGCCTAGCACTGAGCTAAATTTAGGTCGGGAACCTGGCTCCTGCCCCCCAAACCCTAGGCCTGGCCTTGTGTCCACTTCTGCAGCTGCCTTTCCGCGATCCACTCCCTCCCGTTTATTCTGTGTTTAATTCTGTTTTTGAACAAGTAATGCACTTACAATAAATTTTCCCACTTTATTCAGTGACATAGCTCCCTTCCCCTCCCCCATTCCAACCCTCTCCCGCCCCTCCAGCTCTTCTCCGCAGCCCCTCTCCAGAACTGCCTATGTTATCTGCTTCCACATCATATCTCCTCATGCGCTCTCGATATCTGCACGTTCATTCCCTTGTGACCTCTCCCACTTTTTTTGGCTTGAAAGACCTGCTCCCTGCGTGATTCCACAGTAACCTCCAGGCCCCGCCTAGGACTCAGGGCTCCCACACACAACTCCCACGGGCATCCGCACCCGGCTAAGGGGCTGAATCCAAACCACTGATCTGCCCCAAACCTGCCTTCTCCCAAAGCCTTCTCCAACCTGTTTAAGGCAACTCCACCCTTCCAGGTGCTCAGGCCAAACTCCTGGCATTGTCTGTGACTCTTCTTTTGCTCACACCCCACACCAAGTCCTCAGCATGTCCCCACTTTCTCACCCCTCACCCTTTCCAGTGCATCGTCTTAGATAATCACAATTCTCTATCCTTCTGCCCAGTCACCATGCCCTGTCTTCTCCACTCAGCAGCCAGAAGAATCCTGTTAAATTGTTAGGTCAGATTATGGTCCTCTGCTCAAACTCTCCAGTGGCTCCCCCCTTGCAATAGGTTAAAGCCCCACCCATTCTGGTTCCCTAAGCCCTTCACCCGCTGCTCTCCAGCCTTTGCCTTCATCTCCTGCTGCTCTCCACTGTTGCCTCGACTCCAGCGTACGGGCCTCCTTGCCATCCCTGCAACCTGTCGGACAGACTTCTACCTCGAGCTTTCTGCTGTGGCCTCTGCTTCACATGGGAGTGGCATGGTTCACTTCCCACCTCCTTCATGTCTTGGCTCAGATGTCACCTTTTATGAAGGCTGCCGGGGTGCACTGTTTAAAATCACCATCTGAAGACTCCCCCTTCCCTGCTGGCTCTATCTCCTCAGGAGCACCTGATGCCCTCTGAATGCAGGCTCTGTGTCGGTTTTGTTCACAGCTGCACCCCGAGTTTCTAGAGCAGTTCTTAGCACATAGTAGGCTCTCAGTGAATTATTGTGTTGGCTCAAAACGCAGAGATCAGAAGGGTTCGCAAAGTCCGCCCATCCCCCACGCTCAGTTCCCTCTTCATCTCAAGCAACATTACAACAATTTGGGGGCGGGGGCGGTTAATACAAATATTTTACTACGCCCCCCTCCTTTTTTCTTGTTTCTTTTTTTTAAGAAAACGTAGCATCCTGCTGGTGTCGTAATTCCTCCTGGGCAGCGTGCCCGGTTATTTCGATCTCCTTCGTCCACCCCTGCGCCTAGGTGCTTATTCGGACCTGTTTTTCTCTACAGCATCGCAAGATCGGGATGGCCTCGCTGGAAATCAGCAAACGCCCTGAACAGCCTGCGGAAAGCAGTAGCCAAGAGAAGCTTGAGAAATGCAGCTTCCGTAAGGGGGATGTAGCTCAGTGGTAGAGCGCATGCTTTGCATGTATGAGGCCCCGGGTTCGATCCCCGGCATCTCCAGAAGTGGGTTGTTCGTTTTCCCTTTTCCTCCACCGTTGAAACGCGGGGTACAGCAGACCGCAAGGCCGGCGTGTCGCCGGTAACAGAGGGTCCGCTCGGTCCTGGGTTCCACCACCAAACCGCAGCTTCAAGGCTCCGAGTGGTATCGGGTTAGACACGTTTCCCTTTCTGCTCGCATTTGCCCCTGTAAAAGGACTAGTTTGCAGTTAGGGTAACGCAGGCAGAGGATGGGAGGGAGGGAGGTCAGGAGAGGCGAAGCACCGAGAGGAGGTGCCGAGTTTTCTGGACTGTAACATTTCACTAGCGACCTGAACACGCTTCAACTAAACCCAAGCAATCCCCAAAGTTGGTGCAGCCCCAAAGTAGCCTTGAAAGTAACAACTCTCGCGCGCTCACCGAGCAGCCCCTGGCTAGCTCAGTCGGTAGAGCATGAGACGCCTAGTCTCAGTGACGTGGGTTCGAGTCCCACGCTGGGCGCTTGCCGAAACTTTACGTGTAGACGGCTTTCTACGGTTCTTAGCCAACTAGTTTTTACCCTTTTTATATATGTAAGGCAACCCCCACTTCTACATAAAAACACTATGCCTGTATACATTTTCTTCCAGAGTTTTTTGATGTCAATATAAGCAACTCTTTAATTTTCCTCTATTTTACACGAAACGTACCTACGGCTCTGTTACATTTTGGAGACCTTTCCATCTCAATAACATAGAAACATCCTCAATCTTTTTTACAGCTGCATAACATTCCACTATCGATGAATCGTTTATTTAACACGTCTTCTACTAATGGACAGGTATGTCATTTCTGATCAGTCATTGCAAGCAGGACTGCAGCTCATTAGCATGTGGTTTATATTTGTGGAGAAAATGCCCAGAACGTGTATACGCAGTTGTAATTTCCTGGAAATAGACAGACCACCCCCCTGTGAGAAAGACGGGTTGATATTACCACGCACACGCCGTGCATGAGAGGGCCTGCACGGTCTTGGAGGCAATGGGCTGCTTTCACTACAAAACTGCATCCGTGATTCTCCTCCTGGAAATTGCACGGGTCCCTTGTTACCTGCCCTGCAGGGTAATGCAGATTACAGGGCGTACAAGGGCACACCGGGCTGAGAGACGGGCCCTCTTTTTGCGGCTCACGGGGGCTTGCTCAAGTAAAACCTGCTGAAGTTCCCAGGATCACTCTTGTTTGAGGTTTCTCATCCAATTACATATGACAACGTTGGTTTGTTGG
>PVKY010012388.1:0-11542 GCA_004027775.1 Bradypus variegatus | reverse complement strand
GATATTTTTGGCTATTCGGGGCACCTTACCTTTCCAAATAAATTTACTTATTGGTTTTTCTATTTCTGTAAAGTACGTTGTTGGGATTTGAATTGGTATTGCATTGAATCTGTAAATCAGTTTAGGTAAAAATGCCATCTTAACTATATTTAGTCTTCCAGTCCATGAACATGGTGTGTTCTTCCATATTTTTAGGTCTTGCTCAATTTCTTTTAGCAATTTCTTATAGTTTTCTGTGTAAAGGTCTTTTGTGTCCTTGGTTAAGTTTATTTGGCCAACTGATTTTTGACAAGGCAGCAAAGAGTACTCAATTGGAAAAAAATAATTTCTTCAACAAATGGTGCTGGGTAATCTGGATCTGCATTTACAAGAGACAAAAGAGAAAAGAAGGAAGATCCTTACCTCACACATCATATGCCAAAATCAACTCAAAATGGATCAAAGACCTTTATATAAGTCCTAGAATTATCAGCCTCCTAGAAGAAAGCACAGGGAATCATCTTTAGGACCTTGTGTTAAGCAGTGGTTCTTAGACTTTACACCCAAAGCACAAGCAATGAAAGAAAAAATAGATAAATAGGACCTCATCAAAATCAAAAACTTTTGTTCCTTAAAGGATGTTATCATGGAAGTAAAATGACAATCTGCGTAACAGGAGAAAATATTTGGAAACCACATATCTGATAAAGGATTAATACCCAGTATATGTAAAGAAATCCCTCAACTTAATAACAAAAAGACAAAAACCAATTTAAAAATGAGCAGAATACTTGAACAGACATCTCTCCTAAGAAGATATACAAATTGCCAGAAGGTACATCGAATGATGCTCAACATCATTAGCCATTCAGGGAAAGCCAAATAAAAACTAGAATGAGATACCATTCACATCCATTAGAATGGCCGCTATTTAAAAAAAGGAAAATAAAAAACTGAAAATAACCAATTGGAGAGAATGTGGAAAAATAGGAACAGTCATTTATTGAGGGTGGCAATGTAAAATGGGTCAGCTGCTGTGGAAGACAGTTGGGCAATTCCTCAGAAAGCAAAGTATAGAACTACCATATGACTTCGCAGTCCTGCTGGTAAGTATATACCCAAAAGTATTGAAAGCAGGTGCTTGAATAGATATTTGCACACTAATGTTCATAGTGGCATTATTCATAGTTGCCAAAAGATGAAAGCAAACCATGTGTCCATCATCCAGTGAATGGATAAATAAAATGTGGTATATACATGCAATGGATTATTATTCAGCCATAAAAAGAATGAAGTCCTGATACATGCCACTGCATGGATGAACCTTGAAATCATGTTGCGAGAAATAAGTGAGACATAAACGATAGATATGATTCCACTTTATTAAATAACTAGAATATGCAGATTCATAAAGACAGAAAGTAGACTACAAGTACACAGTAACTCAATGTATAATGGGTATAGGGTTTCTCTTTGGGGTGATGGGAAATTTCTGGTAATGGACGGTGGTGAGGGTAGCATCAACATTGTGAATATCCTTAACCCCACTGAATGGTATGCTTGGGATTGGTTGAGATGGGAAAATTCATGTTGTGTGTGTTTCCACAATTAATAGAAGAAGGAGGGGGAGGGGGAGGGGGAGGAGGGGGAGCTTCCACTAAAGTAGGAAAAACTGGAATGTGAGCTTTAAATCAATGTTAAATTTCTTTAACTTGATAACTACCTAAGGTGGTTATGTAAGTGAATACCCTTGTTCTTAGAAAATGTGCTTTGGGGCATGATGTGTCCAAGGGGCATGATGTACACAACCTACTCTCAGATATTCCTAAAATTGATAGACAAATAGACAGACTGATAGAATGATATGGCAAGTGTGGCAAAATGTTGAAATTCATGGATCTGAGTATCTGGGGAGAGTACTCTTTATGGGTTTTGTATTATTTTGTAATCGTCCTGTAACTTTGAAAGGATTTCAAAATAAAGAGTTTAAAGAAAAAAGTCAGAAGAGCTTTGGTAGTTGCCAGAACAAGGATACTAATAGGAACATTACGTAACGATGAAAGGGCCAATTCTCCGAGAAACATAGCAATTCTAAAAGTGTATGAACATAGCAGGAAAACTTAAAAATATATAAAAGAAAACACTAGCTGAACTGAAGGAAAAAGAGATAAATTTGTTGGAAACTTCAACACACTGCTAAATTTGGTTGTAAAAAGCATGAATATAGAAGACCTGAACGATAGTATCATTGTACTTGACCTTGCTAACATTATAATACGCTCCACCCAACCACAGTAGAATTCATGTTTTTTCCCCAAGTTTACGTGGATTATTCATCAAGACTGACCTTGTTCCAGGCCAAAAACCCAATGTCAACAAAATTCTCAAGTATTGAAATCATACAAAGTATATTCCTTGACCACAGTACACAACTACAGATTTATAACAGAAAGAGGGAAATCCCCAAACATTTGGAAATCAAACTCATATTTAAGTAAGGTATACTCATTTTATTGCACTTAACTTTATTGCGCATCACAGATACTGTGTTTTTTACAAATTGAATTTTTGTGGCAACCCTGTGTCTAGCAAATCTATTGGTGCCGTATTTCTATGTCCTGACTTCATGTCTGTATTAATTTTAATTTAGATGTATATTGATTTTTTAGACATAAGCCTATTCCATACTTAATAGATTATAGTTTAGTGAAAACATAACTTTTATATGCACTGGGAAGCAAAAAACTCATGTGATTTGCTTTATTGTGATGGTCTGCAACTGAACCCGCAGTATCTCTTAGGTATGCCTTTAACACATACCTTGGGCCAAAAGAAATCCCCAGAACATAATTTCCCTTAAAGTGAAAATGAAAACAAATTATCAAAACTTGTGAGATGTTGCTAAAGCAGTGCTTACAACCAAATTTATAGATTTAAATGCTTATATTAGAAAAGAAGAAAGTATAAAATTAATGATCTAAGCTTCAACCTTAAAAAGCTAGAAGAAGAAAAGTTAAAAAAGAGTAAGTAGAAAAAAGGAAATAAGAAGTAGATATCTACCAAATAAAAAGTAGACAAATGGGGGGAAAAAAACCAACCATGAAATAAAAGACCTATTCTTTGAATGGATAATTGATGTCTCTGTCTAGAGAGGGAGAACACAAATTACAATGTCAAGAATGAGAAAGGGGCTATAGATTACACAGATATTAAAATGACATGAAAACATTATAAGCAATTTTATGCTAATACATTTGACAAGTTAAGAAAAATGGACAAATACATTGAGAGACACCCAAAAAAAGACTTAAGAATAGAAAACCTCAATAAACTTATATGAATTTTAGAAAACGCTCCACAAAGAAAACCCAGGCCCAGATAGTCTCACTGACCAACAAATATTTAAGGAAGAAATAATACCAGTCCTATACTCCTAGGTGTTCTAGAAGAAATAAAAACATATGTATAAAGACTTCTGCTATTTACATGAACATTTACAGCAGCTCTATTCTTTTTTTATCTGCAAATTTTATTGATATATACTCATATGCCATATATTCCATCCAAAGTATGCAATCCGTGTCTCCCAGTGGCATGACCTAGTTGTGCAATCATCATCACACTCAGTTTTAGACCATTTTCATTGCTCCAAAAAGAAAATTATCAGACAAAAAGAAAACCCCCAATACCCCAGATCCCTTATCTCCCCCTATTATTGACCCCTAACATCCGCGTGGCACACCTGCCACCATTGATGAAAGAACGTTAAAGTATTACTGTTAACCATAGTCCGTAACCTGTAACAGGTAATTTTCTCCCCATAAACCACTCTATTATTAATTCTTTGTGCAGGTGCCATACATTTGTAGTAGTTCATGCAGTAACTTACTTACATTTGTAGTGTTAATCAGTGACATACATGACTCTAAACAACCCCTCTCAACCAAATTCACCCACCATACAGCACTATTACTCTTAATTCTAATAACAAATTACCCTTACCTCCATCCATGTCCAAACATTTGAGTTCAGCCTTGTTAAAAACTCTACGTGTCAGGCAACCACTCCCCTTTCTCTACCTTCTGTCTGTCTCTAGGTACCTTATGTTCAATGTTTTAAGACCCCAAGTTTACATGTTACAGTTAATTCATATTAGTGAAATCATACAATATCTGTCCTTTTGTGTCTGACTTATTTCATTCATATTTCATCATTTTGTCCTCAGAGTTCAGCCAGATTTTCTTTTGCGTCAGGACACATTCCTTCTTATTGTTGCATAATATGCCATTGTATGTATATACCACATTTTCATTATTCACTTATCTGTTTATAAACACTTGGATTGTTTCCATCTTTTGGCTTTTGTGAATAATGCTGCTGTGAACATTGGTGTGCAAATGTCTGTTCATGTTTCTGCTTTCAGATCTTCTGGATATATACCGAGTAGCAGAATCGCTTGGTAATAAGGCATCTCAATTTTTAGTTTTCTGAGGAACTGCTAAACTGCCTTCCACATTGATTGTACCATTATACATTCCTATCAGGAGTGGATAAGAATTCCTATCTCTACACATCCTCTCCAACATTTGTAATTTCCTGTTTAATATTAAGCGACCATTTTTATAGGTGTGAGATGATATCTTACTGTGGCTTTGCTTTGCATTTCCCTAATAGCTAGTGAAGAAGAATGTTTTTTCATGTTTCCTTGTAGTCTGTTCTATTTACTCTCTGGAAAAATGTCTATTCATTTCTTTTGCCCATTTTATAATTGGGTTATTTTACATTTTATTGTTGAGTTGTAGGGTTTCTTTATATATACTGGATATCAAACCCTTATCAGATATATGGTTACCAAACATTCTCCTCCCTTGAGTTGGCTGCCTCTTCACCTTTTTGACAAAGTTCTTTGAAGCACAAAAGTGTTCAATCTTGAGGAGTGTCCATTTATCTATTTTTTCTTTTGTTGCTTGTGCTTTGGGTGTAAGGTATAAGAAGCTACCTCCTACTAGGTCTTGAAGATGTTTCCATATATTTTCTTCTAGGAGTTTTATGGTACTGACTCTTATATTTAGATCTTTGATCCACTTTGAGTTAATTTTTGTAAAGGGTGTGAGGTAGGGGTCCTCTTTCATTCCTTTGGATTTGGTTATCTGTTTGTCCTAGCACCATTTATTGAAGAGAATGTTCTGTCCCAGCTCAGTGGATTTAGGGGCTTTGTTAAAAACTCAGTTGGCCATAGATATTGGATCTATGTCTGAACTCTCAATTCATTTCTGTTGATCAATATGTCTGTCTTTGTGCAAGTACCATGCTGTTTTGACCACCATGGCTTTATAGTAATCTTTAAAGTCAGAAAGTGTAAGTCCTCCCACTTCATTCTTCTTTTTTTAGAATGCTTTTTTTTTTGCTATTCGAGCTCCCTTTCTCTTCCAAATAAATTTGATAATTAACTTTTCCAATTCTACAAAGTAGGTTTTTGGAATTTTGATTGGTATTATGTTTAATCTGTAGATCAATTTAGATAGAAGTGATATTGTAATGACATTTAGCTTTCCTATCTGTGAACATTGAATGTCTTTCCACCTATTTAAGTCTTCCGTGATTTCCTTTTGCAATGTTTTGTAGTTTTCTGTGTGCAGGTTCTTTGTATCCTTGGTTATTAATTTTGTTCCTAGATACTTGATTCTTTTAGTTGTTATTGTGAACAAAGTTGTTTTCTTAATTGCCTCAGGTGGGCCATTAATAGTATGTAGAAATGGTACTGATTTTTGCATGTTAATTTTGTATCCTGCCACTTTGCTGAATTTATTAAGCACAAATAGCTTTGTCGTAGATTTCCCAGGATTTTCCAAATACAGGATCATGTCATCCGCAAATAGTGAAGAGTTTTACTTTTTCCTTTTCAAATTTGGATGCTTTTTATTTCTTTGTCTTGCCTGATTGTTCTAGCTCGAACTTCTAGCACAGTGTAGAATAACAGTGGTCACAGTGGGCACCCTTGTGTTGTTCCCTTAGGGGGAAGGCTTTCAGTCCGTCACCACTGAGCATGATGCTAGCTGTGGGTTTTTCATATATGTCCTTTATCATATTGAGGAAGTTTCCCCAGATTCCTACTTTTTGAAGTGTTTTTATCAAGAAAGGATACTGAATTTTATTGAATGCCTTTTCTGTATCAGTCGAGATGATCATGTGATTTCTCCCTTTCAGTTTGTTAATGTGTTCTGTTTGATTGCTTTTCTTGAATTGAACCACCTTTGTATGCCTGGAATATAACCCACTTCGTCATGGTGTATAATTCTTTTAATGTGCCACTGGATTTGGTTTGCAAGTATTTTGTTGAGAATTTTTGCATCTGTATTCATTAGAGTGATTGTTCTGTAGTTTTCCTTTCTTGTAGTATCTTTATCAGGGTTTGGTATTAGAGTGATATTTGCTTCATAGAATGAGTGTTCCCATTTTTTTGTACTTGTTACCACTTATATCTTTGTACATTGTATATCTAAAAATGTAGACTTATCATACTTTTTATGTGTATTTGCATTTTAGCACCTGTAGGAAGTAAGAAGTGGAGTTAGATACCAAACAGTGCAATACAATGATACTGGCATTTATCATTACCCAAATGGTTGCCCTCACCAGAGATCTTCATTTCTTTACGCTGCTTTGACCCACTGTCCACTGTCGTTTCCTTTCAGTCTGTAGAACTCCCTTTAGCATTGCTAGTGGGGAAGATCTAGTGGTTTTGTACTCCTTCAGCTTTTGTTTATCTGAGAAAAATTTCCCCTTCATTTTTGAAAAAGAGAGATATAAAATTCTTGGCTGGCAGTTGTTTTCTTTCAGCACTTGAAGTATTTCAACCCACCACGGCCTTGCCTCCAAGGGTTCTGATGAGAAATCACTACTCAGTCTAAGTGGGCCTCCCTTGTGCATAACACGTTGCTTTTCCCTTGCAGTTTTCAGAACTCTCTCCTTGTCCTTTGCATTTGATAGTATGGTCCATATATGACAGGGTGTATTTTTCTTCATGGCTATCTTTTATGGTGTTCTCTGAGCTTCTTGGATGTGCATATCCATGTCTTTTGCTAAGTTTGGGGCGTTTTCTGTCATTATTTCTTCAACTGTTCCTTCTGCCCCTTTCTCTGTTTCTTTCCCTTCCGGGACTCCCATAATATATACATTGGTGTGCCATAGCTGTCCTAGGTTGCATTCACTTATTGTTCATTCATCGTTTTCCTGATACCCTGTAGTTCTTTCTTTGTACTTTCCTTCATCTCCTTGAGCATGTTTAAGATCATTTTTTTAAAAGGCTTTGTTCAGTATGTTCACATTTTTGTTAGTTGGTGTTTTCCGGATTTTTATCTTCTTCCTTTGAATGGGCCATCCTTTCCTGATTCTTTCTTTGTCTTGTATTCTTTTGTTTCACTCTGTACATTTTAATATTTTAAAGTGTTAGCTCTGAAATTACTTCCTGGGATGTCTATTTCTCGGTTTTGTAACAGCTGGCGATAGGACAGAGATTTCCTTGAGCTTCAGCCCTCCTCTCAGGAAGGCCTGCCCAAGGTGAATGCAGTGTGCAGGGTTTTCCCTGTCTTTCTAGGCCTCTGTCTTGTCCTGGGATCTTGCTTGCTAGTTGTTTTGGGGTCCCCTGTTTACAGGAGCTTGGTTGTCCCCTCTGCTTCCCAGGTGCAGGCCTCATCTCCCAGGTATCTGCAGCCGGCAGGCCTTTGTCCCAGACTGTCCATCCACCTCTGTAGTTTCTCACACTCCTTTTGTTGTCTCTGCTGCCTCTGCCTGGAGGGCACATTCGGGGAGGAGGGTCACTCCAGGAGGCCTTCCCCAATGCTGTCTCCCAGCCACAGTGGGGTGAGGGACACATGAAGGGGCACAGACCAGCTCCAAAGGGCCCTGTAGATGGTTTAGAAGAGCACCAGAACTTCTCCGATGGCTTCCCAAGGCTGAGCCTTCCTGGCCTGCGCAGCAGACACAGCTGTCAGCTCGCTGTCCCCGCAGCCCTGAGAAGTGCCTTGAACTCTCCAGGGTCTCTGCCTCTGCCCGGGGAGGGCTGGGACGGTGGCTGCCCTCCGAGCCGGTACCCTGAGGCCTGCGTGCACTTGTCAGAAGCTGTGGACGTCACTGTTCACGGGGAAGAGGCTTACAATGGCCCTTTATGTCACCAGCAGCGAGCCAGGGACAGGGCCCCGTGGGGCCTCCCATGTGAATGGGGCTGGGCGCTGGAAGCTGCCCTGCAGAGAGAGCAATTTCCAGTTCCCACCGTAAGTTAGCAGCCTCTTCCTCCTGCTCTGCCCGGGATGCTGTACAGGGTTCTTCTGGCCTCTGGAGTTTGAGATGGTTTCTGCTGTTAAATAGCTGCTTTGGTGGAAGGACTGAGTCCTGGAGCTCCTGCTCCACCTCCTTCCCTGGAAGTCCTCTAATAATGTACAGTTTTTAAGTTGGATCATTAATTAAAGTTAAACCCCTTCACTATGGCATTTTCTCCCTTTTGTAATGTGGTCCGCACTGCCTACAACGGATAAGGAAGCAGTGGGTGGGGGCACCACTGACTGATGGTTGCATTTCTCGTTTGTTTTAGACCTAAGGATTGTCTTCGGGCCGTCATGAGAAGGGTCAGCCATAAAGACCCCCATGTCGCCATACAGGCGCTGACGGTAAGGGCATCCCTGCCGCACCCTCCCTGGAGTTCTCCGCCTCCTCCGAGGCTTCTGGGCATTAGTGCTTCTCTAACTTCTCATTCTCTGCTTTCAGCTTCTGGGAGCATGTGTATCAAACTGTGGCAAAATTTTTCATTTAGAAGTATGTTCTAGAGATTTTGCTAGTGAAGTAAGCAACGTTTTAAACAAGGTAAGAAGCATTATTTCCGGAAGTGAATTAAGACAGTCTTTTTTCTTTGTGTATTTTATTGTCTAGTTCTCTACAGTTTGAACTGTGAAATAGTTTGCATGTTATGTTTACCCTTTCTAGTCCCTGTCTATCCACAGCACAAGTAATGTAACTTGGAGTGTTGTGTTTTTTCCCCAAACCATATTAGAAGATATTTTTAATCATATTTAGTCTTTAAAAACATATGTATTTCGCTATGTGACTAAAAATACCAGTCTATTTTAGGCAGTTTTTATAAGCATTTTTGTAAATGTGGAGGTACTTTCCTGATGAAGAAGCCTTGGGAAGCACTGCTGGGAGGCTGTGGCCCTGCTGAGTTTTAACCTGTCCTGGACAGGGCCGCTGCCAGGCCAGCAGGAGGCTTTCCTCCGGTGCCATGGGCCTCACTGCGTAGAGATTCAGGGCGTCCAGTCTAGTATTTAGGGCAAATAGCATGTGAATTTTCCCAAGAAAATTCATGCATTTGAAGGTAATTATTCCTGGCTTTCTTTTGTGTTATACATCTCAAAAAAATTTTGAAGTGTTAAAAGGAAAAATGCCTCATGGTGTTGGGGAAATTGAGTGTTCCCAGGGTGCAGTAGAAAAAAAAACAATGCAGAAATGTGAGAAGACTTTAAAATTCTGTGCTTTTTTCCAGACAGTGTTGATTACTTGGTAATTCTTCTGCTTTGTTTAGGTAGTTTCCACTAAATGAAAACATTATAGGGCTGAATGTCTAGCAAAATGTACAGCTGCTGTGTTTATGAGCTGTTCTAATACCATGTTTTCTATAATGAAGTGAAGGAACAGTGCACACTCTTGTATATCCAATAGTTTGCACAACTATTTTAAAAACGCCCATATGTGTATATAAGAGAAAGCACTTCTCTTTATTTTTCGTGTGGTTCACGGTGAACATACTGGTTCACATTTAAGGGAGATGCACTTTGAAAAACTGACGGGTCCCAGACTGGTTCGTGCACAGCGTGCGTCACACATACCCAGCCTCAGAGGATGCAGACAAGAAAGCAGGGACTGGCATAAAGGACCTGTACCATTTATTCTCTCTTTCCAATTTATTTTTTATTGGTCTGCAAAAAAACAAGACAAGCTATTTTTCTTTGTCTTCCTGGTCTAGAGATTACTAAGTCGTGTAATTCTCTAAAAAGCTGTGGCTTTCTGATCTTCAGAATAAATTGTTACACATTTAATCTGTTTTAATTTTGAAGTGAGGTATGTGTTGTGATATCTGCTGTTTATTATTATCATAGTGTGAACATAAAATTAGTTTATTTCTGGCAGACTGTTATGCTTACTTAATTTCACGTGTACAGTCTGCTGCTGGGCTAATTTGGGATTCAGAAAGAGCTATAGCACTTTCTCATTTTTATATTTAAATTATCTGTGTTAAGTTATCAGACTTACTTTTTTCCTATCCCTTAGGGTCACCCTAAAGTCTGTGAGAAATTGAAAGCTCTCATGGTCGAATGGACAGATGAGTTTAAGAGCGACCCGCAGCTGAGCCTGGTCGCCGCCATGATCAGGAACCTGAGGGAGCAGGGGGTCTCCTTCCCGGCGGCCGGCTCCCAGGTGCGCTACGGGGTTGTGCGCGCGCCAAGGTCCCCTTCTCCACAGTCGCCAAATCCAGAAGGTTTTTACTGCGGAAGAGGAATTTTTTTTTAAATGATAACATTCCATTTGAAGGGGCCAGAAAAATATTACAATATAATATTAATAGGTTCCAAACGGTACTTTCCCATGGTTCTTCTATAAATGGATTGCTTTAATGTTTGATTTAGGTTGGTTGTATTGCAGTTCTAAAATTTGTTTACAGTTTTAATAGTATAGACTATACTGCTTTATATATCAAGTAATATTTAAAGTCTTACAGAATGCTTTTAGTGCTGTCATTTCATCTATGGAGAATTATAGCTCAAGAATCAGGAGAGTCTTAAAATTTAGGGGGTGAGTTTAGAAGTTCTCTTGCTTAAGATGTAAAGGGGAAAAGAGAAGAGAAGCTCTTTTTAAAAAAAAATTTTCTCAGTGTAATTTTATTGAGGTACATTCACACACCATATAATCCATCCAAAGTATACAACCAGTGGCTCACTGTATCATCACATTGTTGTGTATTCATCACCACAGTCAATTTTAGAATATTTTCATTACTCTAGAAAAAAACTTTAAATAAAAATGTAAAAGAACACATCGCCTGCCCAGCCTCGATGGTTGCTAGCGTGACCACAGACATGGGGGACTGGTGGTTTGATGGGTTGAGCCCTCTATCACAGGATTTGCCCTGGGGAAGACTGTTGCTGCAAAGGAGAGGCTAGGCCTCCCTATGATTGTGCCTAAGAGCCTCCTCCTGAGTGCATCTTTGTTGCTCAGATGTGGCCCTCTCTCTCTACCTAAGCCAACTTGAAATGTGAAATCACTGCCCTCCCCCCTACGTGGGATCAGACACCCAGGGGAGTGAATCTCCCTGGCAATGTGGATTATGACTCCCGGGGAGGAATGTAGACCCGGCATCATGGGATGGAGACCATCTTCTTGACCAAAAGGGGGATGTGAAAGGAAATGAAATAAGCTTCAGTGGCAGAGAGATTCCAGAAGGAGCCAAGAGGTCACTCTGGTGGGCACTCTTACGCACAATTTAGGCAACCCTTTTTAGGTTCTAATGAATTGG
>PVKY010012387.1:0-11541 GCA_004027775.1 Bradypus variegatus | reverse complement strand
AAAGTTTACCAAAAAAAAAAAAGTAGACTATAGGGAACTGGAGATAGATAGAAGGTAGAGAAGGGAGAGCAGTTACCAAATATGTACAAAGTTGAACTTATATGTATGGGAGTGGATAGAGGGGATGGTAGTTTATTAGTAGGATTATAAGTAATAGTGCCGTATTGAAGGTGAATATGATTGAAATGGACTGTTAAGCTCTTGAATGTACAAAGGTATGACATTCATACAAAGAGTTAATAATATTAATAATAGAGTGGTATATGGGAAAAACTACCTATTCCATGCTATGGACTATATTTAATAAGAACACCTCACTAGTACCACACCAATACTAGGATAAATGATTGGAGGGGGGTTGTGTGGGTTTTCTCTTTGGTGTGTCTGTGTCAATCTGTTATTTTTCTCCTTGGAGTAATGAAAATTGCCTAAAATTCACAGTGATGATTGTACAACTATTATGTGAATATATCTCAAAAAAATCTGCAGCTTCAAGATAGACAAACAGATAGATTCAAGTGTTCAAGAAAACATGGAGAGAAGTATCTATTCAATGTTGGCAGGGTACTAGAACTGTGCAGCTCATGAGGAGGGTAATGTAGCAGATACACAGGAGGCTAAATATAGGAGCGTCATATGATTAGGTAATCCCTTTACTAGGAACAGTCTTGGGAGAACTGAAAGCAGGGACATGAAAAGACAGTTGCACACTGATGTTTATGGCAGCATACATTGTCTTACCAGCGGAAGGGTGAATTGTGGTGTATAAATACGACAGAATATTGTGCAGCTACAGAAAGGAATGAAGTTGTAAGACATGCAACAAGGTGAATGAACCGTGAAGACATTATGCTGAGCAAAATAAGCCAGAAACAAAAGGACAAATATTGTATAGTCTCATTTAGAACATACTTAAAGAAATTTAGAGTGTAGGCTCTTACAGCAGCCACATTTATTCCTGAATTTTAAATGTTATTTCTAAATTATGAGAAGCTGTGCTGTGTGTACAACCTGGTATTTCCCTGGAACTGTAAGTACCTGTGTGACATGTAAGACTCAGAGTTAGTGTTCTCCAGCTCTGAAAATCAGCATTACTCCATACAGCAACTTTTGAAGAAGCCAAAAAAGAGACCAGACTTCAATACGGGATATGAATGAAGCTGAGCAGGTTGGGACTAAGGTAAATCACTATACAGGTTAAGGATGATAATGTCTGTATTTTAAAACTTCACCTCCTGTGTGAGATCAAAGGACGAGATGTTTATTTGGTACAAAATTTAAACTTTCTGTAGCATACAATCCAACTTAACCTGTCTGGCCAGTTCATTTAAACAACCTAAACACATGGAGCCTAGAATAGGGAATGAGATCTTATAATTCTGTACAGCTTAACGTATTACCAACACATTCCAGAGTATGTTGGGCACATGATAAAAAAAAGTATTTGCAAAGTCCCTTGAAGGACTGGAGAAAAAATACGGAACTATTAAATCTCCCCACCTGTGAAATTCCTGACACCCTCTCAAGCATTAGGGACCCCCAATTTAATAAGCCAAGCCCTCAATCTCGAGGCCTACTCTTATGAAACTTATTTCTGTAAGGGGAAACTAAGCCTACCTATAATTATGCCTAAGAGTCAATTCCAGAGAACCTCTTTTGTCACTCAGACGTGGCCTCTCTCTGAGCCCAACTCTGCAAATAAGTTCATTATTCTCCTCCCTACATGGGACATGACTTCCAGGCATTAAGTCTCCCTGGCAACATGGGACATGATATCCAGAGATGTGCCTGGTCCTGGCAACGTGGGATTGAGAATGCTCTCTTGACCAAAAGGGAGAAAAGAAATGTAACAAAATATGGTTTCGGTGGCTAAGAGATCTCAAATAGAGTTGAGAGACTATTCTGGAGGTTACCCCTATACAAGCTTCAGCTAGATATTGCAAATTGCCACGGTATACCAAGTCCCAACCAATAGTATTCCTGAAAACCCTAAAGAATACCCTGGGCTCTACTTAAGGCTCTA
The DNA here is from genome assembly GCA_004027775.1 of Bradypus variegatus. Taxonomy (NCBI): domain Eukaryota; kingdom Metazoa; phylum Chordata; class Mammalia; order Pilosa; family Bradypodidae; genus Bradypus; species Bradypus variegatus. Next base: position 9,518 of record PVKY010012387.1, on the reverse strand, counting down.
TAAACGTTTTGCTTAGTAAGTTTATTTTTCAGATCCTGAAAACCTACAGACTGTTTCTATGCCAGATAAGTCCGGAAACCCAGAGGGAGCAGTCTCTCCAAGAACATCAACCAGTCCCATCCCCCTACCCACAATGTCGACACCCCTTTTCAACATGAAGAAGTTAGAATAGTCATTGCCCAAACATCCCTGATAATCAAATAAGAAGGAAGAGTTGTAACAGAGAAGATAGGATTTAACAATTGATTATGACTACTGAATCATTATACAGATTTTTCTTTTTAGTCTCTAATGTGTTGGAACAGCTAGAAGGAAGCACCTGAAATTGTGCAACTGTAACCCATACCATACTTTGAAATTTCCTCTATAACTACTTATTAAATTGTGCTTTGAAATTTGTAACTTCTCTGCATATATGTTATATTTCACAATAAAAAGTGTTTTTTACAAACGGTACAATTTCTATTTGGAACAATGCAAAAATTTTGGTAACGTAGGGTGGTGTTGGCAGCACAACATTGTGGACATAATTAACAGCAATTAATTATATATTTGAATTTGGTTTAAAGGGGAAATTTTGGGTTGTATATATGTTATTAGAATTAAAAAAAGTAAATCCATGGAACTGCACAACACAAACGGTGAACACTAAGTTAAACCATGGATTATGGTTAATAGTATAAGTATATAAACATGCTTTCATGAATTGTAACAAATGTACCACACCAAAGCAAGTTGCTAATAATAGGGTGGTATATGGGAATCCTGCATTTTAGCAAAATTGTTCTGTAAACCCACAACTTCTCCAATAAAAAAAGATATAGGGAAAAAAAAAACTGAAATGTCCAAAAAAGGGTCACCTAAACCTCCATGACCCATAGAATAGGGAGACAAGAGTCCCTACACATACTGACTACAAAAAAGTGGAGCTCTGTCCTTTCCTGCATTACCTCCACCTCATCTCACACATTTACAGGTGAAGGATTAGGGCTTTGAAGCACAACACGGTAAAAGCAAAATTTTAGAGCATGGACAGGGATTTCAGCTAGCTATTTTGGATTATGATGTTTTTTCCACCCAAAGATGCTTTTGAAACTGCCATCCTAAGATGTAACATCCCTACAGTGTGGAAAAGTGGAAAAGAAGATAATTTTAAAGTTAAATTATAGAAGGAAAAATAAATGAAGTTTAGAATGGAAAAACAAATGAAGTCTGCCACCATGACAGCATAAGACATGAATTTAAGTAATGAAAAGGGCAAAGAATCCAGCATTTATTAATCACTTTCTGACAATTCTGAAAGAAGTGATAGATAACAGATGAAAAGACTGAAGTTCAGAGAAGCTAAAACTCTGCCCAGTCTCATTCAGCTAGTAGGTAGCAGAGGCTGGATTCAAAGTTAGGTCTGGTGACATTCTTTCCAAACATTTTTCCTATTATCACTTCACCTCCCTGACCATCAGTTTCCTCATTTATAAAAGGCTGGATGAAATTTATCATTGTTAGCCTTTTTTGGAACTGGTCACAAACTCTTTTGATAATAGAGACCTCCTTTGGAAGATGCACTTACATATTTATATAGAATAAGAATAATAAGAATAGAGGGAGGAGGAACCCAAGATGGTGGCTAGGTAAGACAGGGCAAAAAAACACCTCCATGTAAAACACTAGATAAAAGCCAGAAAGTGACCCAGAACACCAGTTCCAGTGATACACCAGCTGGACAAGGTCTGCTAAATCCACAGGGAATGTGCATTTGGTGAAACTGGGAGTCTGCATTCTGAAAGGAGTGAGTGAGCGGCTGAAAGTCCAGTGACCGCGCTGCGGTGTGGGTGTGGGGAAATTGAGTTTGCGGTTGGAGATGGACTAGTTCTTTAAAAAACAAACAAACAAACAAAAAAAAAACCTGGGACCGACTGTGGATACAACGGTGAGAACCACACAGTGAAGCACGGCAGGAGCGGGCTCTCCTAACACCTCGGTGTCTGGCATGGAGGATAGCCCTACTCACAGCAGCGGCTGATTGTCTCGGGGCCCGGGGGGCAGAGGAGAACCAAAAAGAGAAAAAAACTGTGCCCCTTGCAACCATCTCCCCGGCGGGCTGGCCGGACCCACAGTCCAGAGCTGCGCCAAGAAACCCAGTGTGACAGGGAGTGATTACTGCAACACCGCATACACGCCACAATATCGGCCGTGGACAGTGGCCTTTAGGGTACCCACAGTTAATTGTCCCAGAGCTGGGAAAGCGGAACTGTGTGAAGAGGAGGACATTAACACGCCCCCATTCAACCATCTTTACAGCAGGCTGGGAACGCCCCTGCACAGCCCAGTGGCCCAGGGCTTCCCCGGCGGGCCGGCGCACACTTGTGACGTGGCGCAGCCTTCCCTTGGCAGAGGTCCTGAAAGAGCACAGCTGAGAAGGGGGACCTGCTCGGAAATCCCAGGGACCCTATGCCAGTGCCAGGGACTTGTGGGTCAGCGGCAGAGACAATCTGTGGTGGGACTGAGGTGAAGGCTCGGACTCTTGCAACAGCCTTAAATCTCTGGGAACACCTAGAAGGTTTGATTATTAAAGCTGCCCTGCCTCCCTAACTGCTCAGACACATGCCCCACATTCAGGGAGGACAGCATGAACAACACCCAAACTTGGTGCACCAATTGAACCCCACAAGAATCAGACCCCCACACACGAAAAAGACAAAGATGGGGAGAACTGACTTGAGGGGAATAGGTGACTTGCGGATGCCATCTCCTGGTTGGTTAGAAAAAGTGTACGCCACCAAGTTGTAAATCTGACAAATTAGAGATTGGTATTTTATAGGCCCTGAAAGAACCCTATCAAGTAAAGCAGATGCCAAGAGGCCAAAAACAACAGAAAATTTTAAAGCATATGATAAAACCAGACAATATGGAGAACCCAAACCCAAACACTCAAATCAGAAGATCAGAAGAGACACAGTACTTCACGCAATTAATCAAAGAACTAAAGTCAAACAACAAGAGCATGGCACAGGATATAAAGGACATGAAGAAGAGCATGGCACAGGATATAAAGGACATCAAGAAGGCCCTAGAAGAGCATAAAGAAGAAATTGCAAGAGTAAATAAAAAAATAGAAGATCTCATGGAAATAAATGAAATTGTTGGCCAAATTAAAAAGACTCTGGATACTCATAATACAAGATTAGAGGAAGTTGAATAACGACTCATCCTCCTTGAGGACCATAGAACAGAAAATGAAAGAACAAAAGAAAGAATGGGGAAGAATATCGAAAAAAATCAAAATGGATCTCAGGGATACGACAGATAAAATAAAACGTCCAGATTTAAGACTCAGTGGTGTCCCAGAAGGGGAAGAGAAGGGTAAAGGTCTAGAAAGAGTATTCAAAGAAATTGTTGGGGAAAACTTCCCAAACCTTCTACACAATATAAATACACAAAGCATAAATGCCCAGCAAACTCCAAATAGAATAAATCCAAATAAACCCACTCCAAGACATATTCTGATCACACTGTCAAATACTGAAGAGAAGGAGCAAGTTCTGAAAGCAGCAGGAGAAAAGCAATTCACCACATACAAAGGAAACATAAGACTAAGTAGTGACTACTCCAGCAGCCACCTTGAAGGCGAGAAGGCAGTGGAATGACATATTTAAAATTCTGAGAGAGAAAATTTCCAACCAAGAATACTTTATCCAGCAAAACTCTCCTTCAAATTTGAGGGAGAGCTTAAATTTTTCACAGACAAACAAATGCTGAGAGATTTTTGCTAATAAAAGACCTGCCCTACTTCAGATACCAAAGAAAGACCTACCAACAGAGAAACAAAGAAAGGAGAGACAGAGATAGAGAAATTTAATAGACATAAATAGAACATTACATCCCAAATCATCAGGACACACATTCTTCTCTAGTGATCACAGATTTTTCTCCAGAATAGCCCACATGCTAGGGCATAAAACAAGCCTCAATAAATTAAAAAAAAAAACCCTGAATTTATTCAAAGCACATTCTCTGACCATAATGGAATACAAACAGAAGTCAATAACCATCAGAGACTTAGAAAATTCACAAACACCTAGAGGGTAAAAATTAGGGGGCGATGAAAACATTCCCGGAAAATCAAAAGCTGAGGGACTTCATCACCAGTAGATCAGTCCTATAAGAAATGCTAAAGGGAAATGAGCAGGCTGAAAGGAAGGGATACTAAACAATTGACTGAAACCACATGAAGAAATAAAGATTTCCAGTAAAGATCACATGGTAAATATAAATACCAATACTACTGTATTTTTTATTTGTAACTCCACTATTTACTTCCTACAGGATCTAAAATAGATAAACTGTAATGATAAATCAGTGGTTTTGGACTCAATGTAAAATATGTAAATTTTGACAAGAACTACATAAAGGTGGGGGAATGGAGGAATAAAGGAACATAGTTTATGTGTCCTATTGAAGTTAAGTATCAAAGAAAAACAAGATTGTTATAGACTTAAGAGGTTAAATTTAAGCCTCATGGTAAACACAAACAAAGTATCAGAGAATACGACCATAGAGATGAAAAGTGGAGTATGGGTTATGAAAAGAGGGGGAAGGGGCAATGGGGAGTTAAGAAAGGAGTGTAGGGTTTTTGTCTGGGGTGAAGGGAAATTTCTAGTAATGGATGGTGGGAAGGGGATAGCATTGCAACATTCTAAATGTGATTAATCCCACTAATGGAATGCTAGGGAGGGGTTGGAATGGGAAGATTTAGGCTGTATGTATGTTTCCACAAGTGGAAAAAAAAAAAACAGTCAAAACAGACAATGACAATTAAATGCCAAGAATGATCCTGGATGGGATCTGAGGATGGAGGAGAGGAGGCTCAAAGGGACACAGTTGGGACATAAGAAAAAAAAAAAAGGAAATATAGAATGTAAGCTTTGTATCAATACTGAATTTTTTGAACTTTTCAGCTGCACTTAACAGGAATGCGTAAAACAATGTTCTTGTTCATGGGAAATGTATATGTGAATTATACTGTTTGTTCAAGGATGTGTGCAGCCTGCTCTCATATGTTCAGAAAACAGCAATAGATGATGGATGATAGATAGGGAGGGAGGGAGGGACGGAGGGAAGGAAAGGAAGAAATGGTGGTGCGACAGGATGTTAAAGCTGGTGGATCGGGGTATCGGGGGAGGGGGATCAGGGTATGCTGGAGTTCTGTGTTATGGGGTTTGTAGTGTTTTTGCAACTTTTCCTGTAAGTTTGAATTTATTTCAAAATAAAATTAAAAAAAAAAGAACAGAGGGAGACATACTAAAACATTAATCTCAACTATGAAAAATGAGTGTAAAAGTTCACTACATTCCTAGTTTTATAAAAAGAAAAACTACAAACTTCTAAAAAGGTTACTATTACATCAGAACAATTTTTTGCTGTTCTGTCCAATTGACCAAATAGTCTGAGACCCATAAACCTATTCTATATGTGGAGAGCATTAACCCTAACAGTGCATGGAATAAAAAATCAGTCTTATTGTAACAAAATTAGAATAATGTTCTGCTTCTCAGTGCTCACAACCTAACATAAAAATGATGTTAGTCTTAAAACCTGGTGAATTAGACCATAAAAGTTTCTTCCTTTATTCAACAAGCAATAACTGGTCCTTTCTCAACACTGTGCTAGAAGCCAGGAACACGAAAATGAATGAGACACCATTCATGGCTTTAAAGAACCAAGAGTCCAACAGGGGAGTCAAATAAGGATACACACTATTTGAATCCTATGTGATATGTTCTGTGACAGAGATAGGCAGAGGATGCTCTGGGAGCACAGTGGAGTGACACCTGGCACAGTCAAGGGATAGGAACATATGATGACATCTAAACTGAAACTCTGACAGACAAACGAAAATGAAGAACGAAACGCTGTATTAGGCAGAGGCAGCAACATATACAAGATTTAGAAGACAAGAAAAGGCAGAGCAGCTTAGGGGAGCTGCAAATATTTAAGAAAGCACAGGTGGGGTGGGGGTGGGTATTGGCATGTGAAGATGCTACAGACAGGAGGAAAAGCCTAAGCTTGAAGGATCTTGATGCCAAGTATTTGGACTTAATCCTCAAAGCTAAGGAAAGCAGAGTTTTTCAGACAGCAATGTGAACACTAGATAAAGGAAAATGGATAGCAGAAAAGATGGCAAAAAAAGATCTAAGAACTCTTTTTTTTTTTTTAAGTAACTCACCTCTGGTCAAAACTTGAATCTGCAACAACCTGAAGGCTTTCCAAAGATGAGCCATCATTTACATGTAGGAACAAGACTTCCTTCTGGGATCGGACTGAACGAATCCATCCCTAAAGAAGAGAAATATTTCTAAATGTGAGTTTAGGACACTTAAACATTTTACATTTTTGTTACACATATACAAAGAAGACTAAATGAAAAATGAAAAAATATATTCACAATCCTGCCTCTATAAATCATCTGCTTTTTTTAACTCATAAGCATACATAATTTTATACAGTTCTTATGAAAGTGAGATATATACTTGGGTATTCTACATTTTTGTTTTGTCAATAGAACTTATCAGTTTGAATGGGTGCCTATTATTCCATTGAGTTGATAAGCATAATTTACATAACCAATTCTCCCAATGTTAGCTATTCCAGGTATATCTTTTTCTCCCCACTATTTTGAATAACAGGACATATATCTTGTCCAAATTCCAAAAAAGAAGATTATGTAGTTATACAATAGAAACATTTTTATGGAATCTTTTTCCTTTACAAAGCATCATACAAAAAGAGGTCTCAAAAAACTCATTATGAACACGTTAAGTATTACATAAACTTTCAAAGACACTGAATTTAAATAACAAGTACAAGTGGAATGTCTTCAAGTAGACCAGTATCACTAAAAGCAGTCCTCTCAGATCACATCCCACTTAAATTTAACTAGCATAGGAGTTAAGAGAAGAATGTTCCTCTAGCAGACATTGAATAACTGTGAAGTATTCAATATGTGTAAAGTAAATAAATAGGAACAGGTATTCACCATTAAGCATGCTAGGTAAAAGCAATGGACAATAATACTTCAAAAAACTGCATTTCCCTTACTTTCTTTGTGCCTACATCATACACTATAGACACTTATATTAAAGCACCTCTATCACTTAGTTGCATGTCCATAATGCTTGGGAGAAAGAACCATACCTTCGTTGAAGGGCACTGCCTATATCTAGTAGATAATCCACAAATGTTTTTCAATGAAAAAATACCTGCAATATACTGAACATCTACTATGTACCAAGCACTCTAGTACCTTCTTTAACTACTTTCTTTTTCTCCTCCTCACAAAAGCTCTTACAAATAAGGAAACTGAGGATTAGAAAAGTTAAATAACTTGCTGAAGGGCACACCGCTGGCAGAAGGTACAGCCTGAATTTGAATGCAAGTCTGACTAAAAGCCTAGTTCTTTAACCAGGGGTATACTGATTAAAGTGTAATTGCCTCAGCCTCATGCACAAGGCCCTTCCTGATGCAGAGCATGCCTGTATTTTTGGTTTAATCTCAATACACTTACCCAAAGGCATCTGCTCTTTGGTCATGCTTAATCAACAGTGATTTCCAAAGCATCACTCTAACTTTTTAAGTGTTCATAAAAGTTAGTATCTATTGAATATTTTTTATGTGCTTCTTTTCTAAGCTCTTAATAAATATTACGCTTATACTTATATACTTAATCCTCACAAGAGCCTAATGAGATAGATATTGTTATTATCATTCTAGAAAGGAAGAAATGTATTTAGAGATGTTGAGATAAACTCTCTAAATAGGCCAAGTCCAAGTTACCAAGTAGAAGAGCTGGGGATTCAAATACAATCGTTACTTCAAAGAACATCCTCTTATCAATCAAGCTTTTCTGGAATGCTATGTCCACTCCATCGCCAATTCCTCTGCCTGGGGAACATATTCTTTAGGACTCAGCTGAAATGTCACCTCATGCAAGAAGACTTACCTGATCTCTTCATGCAATTGAGGAACTTCAAAGCACTAAAATGAAAACCTCTCACCCAGGCAGTAGATTCTGTACTTTTCATCTTTACATTTTCTCTTGAGTAGCACACAAAAGGTATCAATAATGTCTGCTGAATTACTAGATTTAATGTAATAAAAGGTTTTGACTTAGACCATGGAAGAATATGAAACCCAAAGAAATGTAAAGGGAGAAAGGATCAGTGTAAGAGTTTCAGCAACCTAATGAGCAACAGAGAAACCTTGCTGGCTCCTTTACAGGGGAATCTTCCATGTGGAGCTGCTGCAAATATTATTAGCAAAAGAAATAACTGCAGCTAAAATTTATTAACTCTGAGCCAGGCACTATTATAAATGCCTTCCACATATTATCTCATTTAAACTTCAGGACTCTAAGGGGTAAGGACTATTGTGACTCTTTTCATGAGAGGAAACCAAGGTTTACAGCACATCATAACATACCCATAACTAACGGGGTTAGTGGAAGATGAGATGTAAACCTAGACTGCTTGACTCCACAGCTCTTTCAAACTGCTAAACTGAGCTCTTTCTTCTTATGTATTAAACATATGTTACATGCAAAGCCCTATCTGAGGCACAGAAGTGGCTAAAAGATGAATAAATGGCATGGTTTAGTTAAACAAATATTTACTGCTAGCCATGTGAATACTAAGACAGGTAAAACATGATTTCTGCTCTCAAGGAGGATATTACATCACGAGGAATAAAGGTAAAGAAAAGGGCGTGTTCGTTTATGTTTTTCTACCGAGACCAACAAGTACACAGGCAATGCCCTGGTATAATGAAAAGCAAATCTCTAAAACTTTATCGAAAACAGTATTGGGAAATGTAATGGTATCCAAAAAAAAAAAAAAAATAGGGACGCATGCGATCCCTATATTTTCTAACTTTTCCCTGTCAGCCGTTCTGTCTAACCCGATAGTACAAACCTAAACGTGGATGTGCCATTTAAGTCACTAAAAAGAGAAACCCACCCCCGTCCCATACACCAACCTGGACCTTAACGCGCTCCCCACTCGGGTTGTGGGCCCTGAGCGCGTCCCGCACGCTCAATTTGGCAGAAGGTTTGTGTCTCGGACATGGGGCAGAGGAACAGGAGCGCAGGATTCGGTAGAGGCACCGGGCACCGAACATCGCGCGGCTGCCTCAGTCCTTCCGCGGTACTAGCCCTGGTCCCAGCTTCTCCCGTCTTCCGGGCCGCAACCCGGCTCTGAGGTGCTCCCAGAGCCCCTCGGTTGCCCCTTTCCCCCTCAGAGACCCCAGCTCTTCCTCCACAGACTCTCTCCTCCGCTTCCCTGGAAGGCAGAATGGAGAGCACACCAAGCAAGGAACACCGGAAGGGCACCAGGCACGCCGTCGGTAATTGGAGAACTCCACCGCACCGCGCGCTTTCCAAACCTACACCCTAATTCCCCAGCTGAAGCACGCCCTCCCGCAGCCCCTACGTCACCACGCCAACGCCACTTACGTCATCACGCAAC
>PVKY010012386.1:0-11549 GCA_004027775.1 Bradypus variegatus | reverse complement strand
AGCAGGCTCGGAAGTAAGTGGATTTTCCAGCTCTAGTTGGCATAAATCTGGTTGGTCAAAAATCAGTGGCCTCATTTTTATGGCCCCACCCTACTAGACAAAGCAAGGACTGCCTAAAGCTGAGAACTGTCTGACTTCAGGGAAAATTAAAATTTTTTTTTTTTGCTTTTTTTTTTTTAATTCAGTTTTATTCAAACACCTTCACATAACATACAATCATCCATGGTATACAGTCAGCCGTTCACAGTATGATCATCTAGTTATGCGTTCATCACCACAATCTATTTCTGCACATAGGGAAAATTAATTTTGATACAACTGAGTAGTTGAGTGTTGAAAACTGTTTTGGAAATAATTTGCATATCTAAGTGCTAACTCTCTCCATGTATTCTCCATGTATTCCTCAAATAAAAAAAGTAAATGTTTTAGCATTGTAAACCTTTCATTGTTTAGACCACACATTGATGAAAATTTTTTCTTGGTGGAGGCAAAAAAAAATTCTTTTTAGGTATAAAGCACAAATTTACTATACCTAAGCAGATATACATTGTATCTGTGGTATTAAAGTTTCCTGTGGCCAGTTGACTAGGATAGAAAGGTCTAAAAAGGCTTCTTAAGGGGGTGATGATAAAAAAAAAAAAAGAAAGAAACTGAGAAACACTGGTTAAGACAAAGATTTAAATAAACTTTTTAGAAATTGAGAAAAAAAAAAACAAAACCCAGTGGTCTGAAGGCTTTTGTCAATGCTGGGCCCACAAAGTGTCTTTAAAATGGATGTCAACATTGAAAAACAATATGTCACCTAAAAGTTCAGATTTCAAGCTTCTTGAAAAATCAGAGGATCTGGCAACACTGGGCCCAACTGGTAATGTGGGCTGGTGCTTTCGGATGTCACCTGTGGAGCGCTTTGGCCACACTGATGTGGACAGCATTTAGGTGCCAGCACATTTTAAGCCCTTCATATTAATTCATTTAATTCTCTTAACAACTCTAAGCCGGAGCAGTGTAATCATTTTCCACTTGACAATCTTAGAGCTGGGGAAGCTGAGCCCAGAGCACTTCCCACTTGCCTGCATCTGGGCTCCCGGGTCCTCTCCACTGCAGTGCAGCTTGGCCTCGCGTTGGGACACAGCCTGTGCCCCGTGTGCCACGCGTCACCTTCTCTAACAGCAGGCAGCCGTGGCTGAGACTCTGGTGCTCCTGTGGACGTTCAGGGGTTTTTGTTGTTCTTAGGTAAACTCCGAGGGCAGGACCAGTGTTGTGGAGGGTTAGTGCCCGGCCCCAGCCTGTGATTGGATTGTGCATTGCGGCGAGAGCAGGGCCAGATCAGCCGCATGATCACGCCTCCGCCCGATGCCAGGAGAACTTTTGCTCCACCATTTGGGGGTAGATAGTTTTTCATGGGATGGTGCTGAGTGACAGCTTCATGAAGGTGTCTGGAAAATGGAGACATTGAAGATAATTGAGAAACATAGGCTGTTGTGTGTTCCAGAGCTTCCCACGTCTCCCCCTTGTTTTATGTAGGCGTTTCTTGAACAAAAGCTCTGAAGACACGGCCTCGGAGAGCCCCCTTCCCTCGGAAGGCACATCCTCTGACCCTGTGACCCTGCGTCGAAGGATGCTGGCTGCCGCTGCCGAACGGAGACTTCAGAAGCAGCAGACCTCCTAGCGTTTCCTCACCGTCCTCAGCCTCCTCCTCCTGAGCAGTGTGCCCAAAAAGAAGAGGCCTCTCCCCAGTTCTGCCTGCCATGTGAAGAAGTGGGCTTGACTGCATTGCCGCTGTATAAAGCATGTGGTCCTGATAGTGTTTGGACAGCTGACAAATTTAATCCTTTTTTGTAAAACTTTCTGTGTGACATTTCTCCTCCCCTTAGAAACACTGCACATTCTAACTCTAGGCATGATTTCTTTTGGCATTGACCGGACTTGTTGGGGATGGGGAAAGGTCGAGAGGAAGTTGCAACCAGAGAGGCCGCAGCAGGCAGCTTTGATTACTGCTTTATGCATAAGTCACAACAAATGCTGGTGTCTTTAGCTGTAAATGTGGCAGGGGGTGGGGCGTGGGGTGGGGTGGGGGTGCATCAAAGCAGTGAGGACTTTACAGCATGAGCTGACGCCACACCACTGGGTACTGTCGATTGTCAACACTGCTGTTCTTGGGGAGGAAGCAGTCAAAATGTTACAGAGGCCAAACCCACTGTCTCCCAGACCCCTGGGCAGGCAGTCGTCCTAGAAAAAGAACTCTTGTTTTTTAGATGCCTGGAGCAGAGGAGGGAAAATCCTAGGGTTGTAGAGAGTGAGGAGGGAACCTCTGTGTCCCAGGACCCCTGGGACTTGATTTCTAAGCCCCCAATCCAAAGCTGGCTTTACTTCCGTTAACTCTAGTGCTTCTGCATCTCATGAGTGCCCCTTTGTCTCCTCTCTGTATTTCATTGCCCACTCTGGACTTGGGAAAGGTCAGCAAGCTTTGATTTGTTGGTTTTAATTCTTTAGTCAAGAAAATTAGGCAATTCCGAAACATGTGGGTTTGGTCCCTGGAGAAGATGTGGGCGTTACAAGATGGGAGAGTAAATTTTGGAGGGCCATATTGAAGAAATAAAAGATATCTTTTGTATCTTTCTTCCCTTGAGCCCTTTATTTTCATAATTTTATTCCTACTGTTTTAATTAAACATAGAGTGGTAAGGCAAGGAATCCAGCAGACCCAGTTCTGAACCTTTTCCATTTCTTCACACATTTAACTTTAAGGATTTGAAACACACAGTCATAGGTTATACAGTTCGGTTTTATGGCCACACACCCCTCCCCCACCCCGTTACATTTAAAAAAAAATGTTTGAAAGTGTAATTTTACGGTAGTCATTTTGGGAAGAATCCAGTATTATCTAAAATTATTGGCAGAGTTAAATGTATTTCCCATAACTGCAAGTTTTTAGAATGTTTGAAAGTAATTGAAAAAAGGGTGATGAATATTTAGGCAGAGATAATTTATTTCAATAAATCTTTCAAAAGCCTTACGTTAAAAAGCTGTTAGTACATTTTTGTGATTTTTAAAATTTGTTTTGTTTTTGCTGAGAGCATAGCTATTTGTTTCTGTTTTTAGTGTAAAAGAATAGTAATAATAAAAAGCAAACTCTTCTAGTGTGTCATGTGTGGCTGGAAGCTAAGGCAGTTTTTTTCCCAAGGTGCCAGCATTGAATCCTGTTTTGACTGTGTCCCATTTTGGTTGAAGTTTTTTTTCATCTTCTTTGAATGGGGAAATTTTATTTTTCCTGGTATTTATTTGCAGAAGGCAGGACTGGCTTTGCATTCCCCTTATATCTATCTAATTTTTTCAGGTTAAAGGGGGAAAAATGTTATTTATTATTCCTTGAGTCATATTTTTCTTTCAATTGCATGTTGTGCGCACTAAAGGTGGCACTGATTTTACATACCATGTTTAAAATATATGCAAAGAGAAGACTGGAGTTAATTTTAGTCTTCCTGTTTTTACTTGAGGCTTTGGAATATGGTAATATGACAGTGATCAAAGCAGAAATGTCATCAGTAGCTTAAATAACCCAGGATGAGAACTCCTAACTTCATCCTTGAACTTTGCACCTGCAGAGTCAAGAAAGGATTCTGGGCACTGTACTCTCTTGCTTTTTTGTCACTTCCGGGGGGCACCTGAGACAGAAGGGCAGTGGCCGGAGGCCAGACCAGTGTCCCGTTACACTGGTGGCTTTCCTGGCCCCTGGCTCCTCTGGCCGTGCTGCCTGCGTGCTGGGCTCGGGGAGCTCCTCCCCAGGGGAACTCCTGCTGCTGGTTCAGGTCTGGAGTGGAGAGCAAGGGGGCTGCAGGGCAGGGGGCTCTGGTGAGTTGTCACTGACTTGTCCCTGCCGTCTCCAGGGTTTTGGAACTAGTGTGTGTTACTCCCTCCATTTCTTATTGCTGTTTTGTTGACATCTTGGATTCTCCTTTATTTTTTTCCTACCGTATTTTGAGGCTTATTTTGTGTGTCCCTTAGGGAATGACGGTCCATATGGATGTTTGACTTGTGTTGATATAAATCCTAGGTGCCCAGGTGGTCACATTTTTATCCTCAGCTAGCAGAAGCAGACTTGATCCTTTCTGAGATGTGTTTTTTTCCCACGTCTGGAAGGGAATCTAGTGCTCCCGAAGCACAGGGTGGAAAAGGGAATGATGGCCTTACCTAGGAGGCCCTCTGTGATCTGGGCCCCCACCCTCCCGCTTCTAATTTCATTGGTCTATCCTTTGCATCCTTTCCAAAACATTCTTCAAGACCTCCCTTTTAAAAATGATAAGGCAAATAAATTTCTGATGGTTTTATGTACGAAACTCAGTTGAAAGTTGGGAAAGAACCCCGTTAGAATATAACTTTTAGAGCAATTCAGAAATTGATGTCTTTCAGCCCTCCGTCTGGATCTTGATTTGTCCCCCTAGGCAGTGTTAGGAAGTCAAGTTGTGGCCAGGATGGCAAACCATTCCGTCAGTAGAGATGGTTGGTTGTGTGTCTCCATCTGCAGATAACAGGTGGGGAGGGTGGAGAGCTGGGGGGAAAGCACTGGAAAAGAGGCCTAGTCTGGCTGGCTGGCAGGCTTACCCCGGCTGAGGACAGCTAAGGGCTGCCTGGACCGGTTAGCTTGGGTGTTTGCAGGAGGGAACTAGCATCATGTTATTCCAGACTCTGAAGCAATTATCAACCCCAGCCTCCACCCCCACTGGATTCAAAAGACCACTGGGGCTTTCCTTCCAGAGAGGCCTTCCAGAGCTGATAATTCACATTTGTTGGGATGTGGGGAGGAAAACCACTTAACTGACCTCTTTGAGGCCCTCCCTTCTCATTTAGGATGGCACGGCGCAACACTTGCCTTCTTGGCTAACGAGTGGCACAGCTTCTAGGGGGCTGCCATGCTCCTCCAGGCTCCAGTCTGAAGTGGTCTCTTAGTTATTACAGTGAAAAAATGATCACCTAGGGGAGAGGAGGGAAACCTGTGTCCTGGAGGAGCTAGAAATCGACTCTGTGCCAGGCTGTGCCGATCTGGTACCCCTCGTGTCCCCCACAGGGACTTCCTGGCATGCAGGTGCGACGGGAGGCAAAGCAGAGGCAAGTGCTGCTGGCCAGACTGGCCCTTAGGCTTGGCCTTGGCTGTTAAAGGCATCCCAAGTGAGTGGATGGAACTCCTTGGGTGCAGAGGGTCCAGGCAATTTGGCCTCATTCTTGGGACTACCTATCCTCCCACTGGTAGAGCCACTGGATGCAGAAGAAAGAGGATCCTGTATTAGCAAGAAAGATTGGATTTCCCATCCCCTCCTCCCTTTCCTTTTCAGTTCTGAAAATGCCACCCTATCCTACCCTCCTCAGATACAAAAGCAGCTGAAGGAGGACCGGGGAGGTAGAGGGCTTCTGTGGGTAAGAAGTGACCTGTTCTCTGCCATCCTTGTTCCCAGGCGGCCCGGCCCCTCACTGGCCCACTGCCCATGTCCCCCGCTCCCCTGGATGACGGCACTGAGGTGGGGAATGGAGAAGGGATCCTGTGTGTGTGTGTTGGGGGGGGGGTCCTCCCCGAGGGCTTAGGGCCCCAGCTCCAGAGTTCCTCCCCCTTCCCTTTCCTGCCGGGGTGATGCCCACACTAAATAACCATATTCTGGAAGCCAGAGTGGGAGACTCAAGAATACAGACAAACATTCTCTTTATTGAGCTACACATGAATTTTCCATTAGTCAGAGAAGTAGACTGGCAGTGTGTAAGATATCACAGAAACCTCACCGATTGGAATAGAAAGGCTTAGAAAGACCCGTGGGCTTTTTTTTTTTTTTTTTTTTTTTAAGTTTTTGTACTTTTTTTTCCATGTTTTTTTTTTTTTTTTTTTTTTTCATTTTTTTTTTTGTTTTGTTTTTTTTTTTTTTTTTTTTTTTTAAGTTTTTGTACTTTTTTTTCCAAGGTTTTTTTCTTTTTCTGTATTTTCAATTTTTTGTGTGTTTTGTCTTTTTGCCCTCTCTTTATTTGAAATGGCTGTGACTGGTCTTCAGCAAATATTAAGTCTTAAAAGTGAAACCGTGAAGAGGTTTGGGGTTTGGAGACTAGTCAAAGTAGAAATGACATAGAACTGGTCATGAAAACTGTGGCTTTAATGGAAACACTACATTCCATCTTTTTTTTTTAAATTTTTTTTTTTCCCATCTTGTGGTATTTAAAAATGTTTGTTGTTCTTTTTATCTGCAACACAAACATCCCCATGTGAGAAAGAGCGAACAAAGGTCACTGAAACAAAGGAAAAAGTGGAAGGGGAGCACACATACAAAAGGAGAGCATCCACCAGAAAGACTGAAATCTCAAAAGTAAAAGGAAAATACAACTGCAGCCCCATTTCCCAAAGACTATGAAAGCTGTTCTGGTATGTAATACGTAGTACCCATCAGGACAAAATAAAAACAACGAAAACCTAAAAAAAAACCAACACCAACCAAAATTACAAGGGAAATCTTTAGAAAGGGGGTTGGTAGGAGAATTCTTTCCTTTGGGGCTATATTTATATATATGATAGTTATTCTTTTTGGCAGCTACTGGCCAGTGAGAGCTGTGCTTTTTCTGTACAAACCTGGGGTGAGTGCGTGGTAGGGGGCTTAGGGCTGGGGAGAGCAGGGTTCCCCGCTCGCTGAGTGGTGTTAGGGCAGCAAGCCTGGCCTGAGCGCACTCCCCACAAACCCGTGTCTGCAAACCCACTTGGGCACGGTGGCCCCCTCTGCAGGTGGGCAGGGGGGTGTGCTCTGAGGTGGGGGAGGTGGGGACTGGTGCAGATGTGTTATGTTTATCTCAAAAACAAAGAAATATGGATGAAATGGTGGTTTTTCCTTTTTCCTCTTTCTGTAAGCTACAAAGCACATGAGAAATGTTCTTTTTTTTTTCTTTCAAATTCTAAATGTAAAGACTCAACTAAAACCGGATTCTACAGCATTCTACAGAAATACACAGCCATCAGTCACTCTGGGGTCGGAGGTTAGACAGGGGCTTGATAAAGAAAGGCTGTGTGTCTTACAAAGGCCAAAAGGTCATGCTACCAGGAGGTCAACGCCAACAGCAAAGAGTCCGTGAAGCAGTCTGCGGAGAGAGAGATAAGGGGGTCTGGTCTGACCATTTTCTTTGATTTTACAAACCAACCAACCAACCAACCAACCAAAAAACCCTAGAACATTATTCATAATGTTGGGAGCGGGGATCAAAAGGAGCAATTTCACATGAGGGGTGAAGACCCCAAGTGAAGCCAGTGCCAGGACCCTGGGACAAGTTTACCAGTCCGGCCCCCCTTGGCCACTCCTGCGCCCCTACTTCCCAAGTGCCTTCTCAGAGGGGTCTGGCAACTCTGCAGGCTAATTGGAGTGGACCTTTCTTCTGACTGTTGCCTTATTAACAGGAATAAAGAAGACTCAGGAGACAGTGGATTGGTCAGAGCAATGATTCTTCTAAATTCTTGAAATCAACCTCTACAACCAGAAGTGTCCTCGAATTGCTGGGGGCCTAGGGTAGGGAGATGCTTAGTAGTGTTGGCTGTTTTTTAAACAGTTTTGGAATTTGCCCAAGAGCAGGACAGAACCAAGAGCACAACTGCCTCTGAGTGGAAAGCAGAGAAGCTGCTGCCCTAGCGCCAGGCCCTTCCCTGCTCACCCCCTGCTCACAGAGAGTAAACTCACGCGGTTGCTCTTGAAAGGACAGACTCCCAAATCAGGGCTCGCGTCACGAGGTGTGTGTGTGGGAGAGTATGTACACAAATATGTGCATGCTCACGTGCTGGCCCCAGGAAAATCTTGAGCCATGGAATGGTGCTCAGTTCTGTCCGCAGGTCTAATACAAACTAAAACGATTTTTTAAATATATATTTGTCTATATGTTTTTGTTATGCCTTTTACATGTTTTAACCGACTTGCATTTGTTAGTGGTGTGTGTGTGCACGCGCAGGTGTGCAAGCTTTTCTGTGAGTGCTGGAATCATTACCAAATAGGTTGCTATACAGGACGAGAGGTCAGTACAAGCCGCAGCCCCGGAGGTTGTTGGCAATGATGATGTCGGTGACGGCGTCGAACACCACCTGGATATTATTTGTGTCTGTGGCACAAGTCATGTGACAATAAATTTCTTTGTTGGGTGAGCGGTTTTTGCTTTCAAATTGTGCTTGGATGTAGGCGGCTGCATCTTCATAGGTGTTGGGGCCTGGAATAAGACACAGAAGAAGAGGGAAGAGGCGCTGGTGAGGGCCGTGGTGTACCTGGCGGGAGGACGCAGAGGCTGGGCAGTGGGCTGCGGCCTTCTCCGGGAAGCAGCTGAGAGAGCGAGGAAGGGAACGGAGGATGGCTACAGGATTGCTGGGCATCTGTTCTCCAAGGTGCAATTTTAAATTATAAACTACAGAAGACTTAGATTTGCCTAGCTTTTGGTTTTTCAGACTGTTTCCTGTGTTTTCACCCCTGGAGGACAGAGGCCAGACTTTCACGGCTGCTTTCTTGACGAACAAACTGAGGCCCAGAGAGCCTTGGTCTCGAATCACCCCACTTCCCAGGGCCTAGGCCAGGCCTGCTGCTGTGGAGAAACCGAGGAAATACAGGCCGGTGAGCTGCTGAGCAAGGCCGGTGGTGACCCATCCTTGGGGAGAGCCGAGCACGGGGGTACTGGCCTGGGCCCTTCCCTTGGTGCTGGGCTCCTTGAGACCTTGGTGGGTTCCTCGAATGCTTCCTTGATGGGAGCAGCTCTCAGCATCCCCAGCTCTTAGGTGAATGACCAGGACGTGGGGCATAGGTGCCCTCAACTCGGTTAGTTTTTGGGGATGTTAGTGTAACACCTGCGGGCTCCCCACCATCCCCACCAATTTCTTGGGTGTCCTCTCAGTCCTGCTGGGGCTGGGTGGGGGGCATATCTGTGGATGATGTAGGCAAGTTTTCCAATCACTGTCTAGCAGCTGCTGCCCAAACCTTCGTGGCTGTGCTGTAGGCTCAGCCTTTGATGAAATATCGTAAACTATGGATCGACGCAGACAGGTGTAAAGCCCAGTACCAGGAAGACGCCCACTTCCCTCAGTGCCGCTAGGGTCTGGCCCAGTAGGCAACAGTGTGGTCTTATTTGAGGTGTTGGATGAACTCTCTCCCTGCCCCACCCCACCCTGCCTCATTGTCCACCTGTAGGCAAAGGCATAAGCCACAGGGTTGGGAGGTTGGGGCTTGGTTGCTGGAAGGCTTCCTTTCCAGATGCCAGCCCTGTGTTTCAGGCCAGTGGTAAGTGGTGGAAAGGATGCCCTGGGGAAAGGGGTGGGCACATCCCTGGAGTGGGGGGGTAGGGGTGGGGGCTGCCCAGACCCACACACAGGGCAGGGCCCCCTCCTGGATTGCCTTTGGAGAGATACCAGAGCAGAAGTAAACTGAGCCCCGACTTCACAGCAGAGCTGTCTGTAAGCTTCACTGTCTGTGGTTCTCAAAGACAAGACAAGGCGCCAGACCTGGACCCAGTCAAGGAGCTCCCTTCCAGAGAGCCAAGACAGAGGCCCAGGTCATGAGGAAAGAAGGCCTGTGGTCTCCCGGGGGCCATCTAGAGGACCGGGATGTCCAGTGCAGGCGTCCTCAGTGCCTGCTGCGTCCCACACCCTCACACGACCCCACTCCTGCCCCGGGCACACTGGGCATCCAGCACCCACCTGCCCCCACCCCTCCAGCATGTTTTGTGTCCCCCACAGGCCTTGGCACCCCATGGGGCCACTGCGTTTCTCCTGTCTGCTGGTGTAAGTGAGCAAGGTCGGGTTCTGGGCTGTGAGAGGAAGGTGATCTGAATTGAGGCTGGACCTTTGCATGGTTCGAGATGGAAGAAAAAGTTGGGGGGGTTGGGGGTGATGCAAAGCACCTGGCAGGGTCATCTATGCAGAGCCCTCTGCAGAGGGCTCCACTTGGTCATTTGTCAACCATCACACTGTTTGAACTCAGACTGGGTCCCTCTGAAGGCCGTGGAGAACACAGATGTTTCCCAAATTCGGACTGGTGCTCTCTGTTGGGGACACCACTCTGGAGGCCGTGCGTGCCCCAGGTCGGGCTGTCCCATGAGCACTTCTTCCTGTCCTGTCCATCTGTCAGCAGCCCCCTCCCTCAGCTGCCAGGCATAGCCTGATGCCTCGTCCACCCATTTGGAGAGGGCGTCATCGTGGGTGGGTGGGTGGGTGGGTGAGGTGTCTGGGATACATTTCCTTGAGAGATTGGAGAAAAGAGCTTCAGAGAAGGCAGAAGAGAGGGGAGGCAGGGGTGGAGGAGGCTTGGGGGTGGTTGGAGTGGTTTGATTTGGGGGAAACACCAGGGGTGGAGGGAGCGGGGATGGGAGGCGTGGGGGGTCGTGGGTGGAATAAGCCAGCAGGTGCAGGGAGGGCGTGGCGCACACGGAGGCCCAGGATGTGCGGCGCATCAGAGCAGGTGGGGCTGAAATGCAGCCCAGGCCCCACGTGCAGGCCTTGTGCCCACCAGTGGTGTGAAGGAAGGGGCACCCTCCTCTAATTCATGCCTTCATGGGAGTGGCACCCTGGGCGGGTAAGGGGAGGCCCTGGATGAGATTGGGGGCGGCTCTCCTGCAAGGTCCCGAGACCACTGCTGGAGAGGGGAAGGGGAAGCCTGCGGTCCTGTCCTGTCTCCTGATCCTGCCATGTCCCTCCCGAGCCACCTGGTCACAACATCCATGGCTCAGGAGGGAACATGTACCACTACGTTTAGGGTCGCGCCCTGCATGGCCCCAGCACCTCATCCTTGGGTGCCGAGCAGCACTGGCTGAGCAGCCACTTCGGTCCCCTGAGCACATGGGCAGCTGGGCCCTGGCCCTCGCTCCTCCCTGGCCTTCTGGGGGGCTTCCTGCCACACAGGCCCACCACAACACCCACCTGTGTATTCAGGGAAGCAGATGGTCAAAGGTGACTTCTTGATCTTCTCGCCAAATAGATCTTTCTTGTTGAGGAAGAGAATGATGGAGGTATCGATGAAGAACTTGTTGTTACAGATGGAGTCGAAGAGCATGAGAGACTCGTGCATGCGGTTCTGCAGCCCCAGGTGGGGAGGAAGAGAGAGCAGGACAGACAGACAGATGGAGAGACACGGAGACGGGGAAAGAGAAGAGGAGAGTTAGGTTTAGGAGGGAGGGACCGGGCTACTCAGCAGCTCCTGAAGGCTCCTGTGCCCACAGGCCCCGACGAGGCCAACAGATGGAACCTGCGGCAGCTCATGGTGCGGCTCATCCAACTGTCGGAGCCCAGGGACACCCTTCATCTCGGGGCTGGTGGCGGGACTCGGAGCCACCGTGGCTCCCTGGGTGAGGCTGGGGACAGGCTCTCCCCTCTGCAGAGATTCCCCAGCTATGTGAGGGCCTTCTGGTGTGCGTGTGAATGGGGAAGGGGGGACCAAGAGCCCAGGAGTTTGGCTTTGGCCCCCCTTGTCTGGACCTTTCCTCCTGGTTCTGATTCAGGGGTGCTGGCCTCTGGGAGTGGGGAAGGACCTCCAGGACTCTCCTGTGGTCAGAGGGGAAGTCATGGCCGCTCCC
>PVKY010012385.1:0-11542 GCA_004027775.1 Bradypus variegatus | reverse complement strand
TGCACCTCCCTTTCCTCTTGGGAAGCTATGCCCCCTCCTGCGATGTCCTTTGCCTATCAATAAGTTCTTTGTTTCTGTGACTCTGTTGATTAAAATGTTTTGATTTTAAGTCTCAGCAAAGTGCTGGGGGCTGATTAGGGCTGGGTGTGACTGCGGGCTGAGAAAGGTTCAGGTTTCCTCCACAGAGAGAAAGGCAGAGGAAACTCCCAGGTTTACCCGTCAGCCTGAGGTAGTCCCTGAACCTCTGGGCTCCCTGTCCTGAGACAGATATGTCCCCCGACTCTCCCAAGGTTAGATGTCGCCAAAAGCCTCTGTCTGCTTGTTGAGCATTCGCTGTCTGTATTAGGCGGTTAACATTAAATCCCCAGTTGGAGCTGGGCTGGGAGAGGGCTGCTCTCCAGCACCGCGCGGCTTCCGTGGGGGAGGGGCTCCTGGCTCTAGGCGCTCAGCGCGGGCCGCAGTTTTACTTACAGATTTTATGCTGCGATCTCGGGCATTCCTCCCAGTTCAGGTTGGTGGGTGATGAATGGACAGTCACGTTTGTCTCCCCGCCGTTATTCCAGGTTTTTTTGTTTTTTGGTCATTTATAGATTGTTCCGGGGGGGACTAACAGTCTTCCACTCCTCTCTATGCCGCCATCTTCTTTTTCTCCTCCATAGATATTTTATCACATCTACAAAATACCTTCACAGAAATGCCTAGATTATCATTTGGATAATTGGGTACTGTGGCCAGGTTGACACATAAAAGTAACCATAACGATCAGATACTTTGAATTCTGAGGCATGTGTCAGCCTTGAGTCAGGAAGGGACTTAGTTCCCCTCATTCACCCAGTCTTGGAGACTTTTTTGTCCAAGCAGAATCTCCTGGGTGATGCAGTGTTGGGAGCTGGCTGCAGGGAGCCCCAAGCTTTGGTCCCACCTCTGCCAGTAACTCAGCATTGCCTCTTCTTGGCCTGGACGCCAATTAGATGATATCTAAGGGCCTTTGTAGTTCTGCCTTTTTTTTTTTTTTCTTCTCAAGTTTTATTCACATACCATACAGTCCATCCAAAGTGTAATCGGTGGCTCTTGGTATAATCACATAGTTGTGTGTTCAGCACCACAATCAATATAACATTGTCATTTCTCTGGGGGAAAAAAAAATTCCAAACCCTTTATACCCCCTTGTTTATGCTTAGCTTAGGTATAATGCCTTTGCTACAACTGATGAAAAAATATTACAGTATCACTGTTAACTATAGTCTTTAGTTTGCATTAATTGTATTTTTCCCATATACCCTATTATTAACTCCCTATTATGATAATACACCTTTTAATAGTGATGTGCATTTGTTCTAGTTCATGTATGAACTTTATTATATTTGTACAATTAAGCACAGTCATTGTCCACTATAGGTTTAGCTATGTTATGCAGACCCACGTTTTATCCTTTAGGTTTCCTTCTAGTGACCAATATGACCCTTAACCTTCCCCTTTCAACCATACTCCCACCAGGATTGTCAGCTACACTTACAGTGTTGTGCTACCATCACATCGTCTTGTGCTATCCATTTCCGAACAGGTAGTCAACCTTACTAAATATCCTTTACAGTTAAGCATCATCAGCCCATTCTCTACCCTCTTTCTGTGTCCTGGTAACCTATACTCCAGATTTTAACTCCCAAAGTTTGCTCACTGTAATTAGTTCATATTAATGGGACCACACAACATTTGTGCTTTTGTGTCTGGTTTATTTCACTAAATATAATCTCCTCAGGGTTCATCCACATTGTCACACACCAGAACTTCATTCCTTCTTATAGCTGCATAATATTTCACTGTATGTATATACTAGTTTGTTTATTCACTCATCGGGTGATAAGACACTTGGGCTGTTTCCGTCTGTTGGCAGTTGTGAATAATGCCGCTGTAAATATCAACGTGCAAATGTCTATTCACAGCCCTGCTTTCAGTTCTTCCATGTATATACCTAGTAATGGGGATTATCAGATCATATGGCAGTTCTATATTCAGCTTCCTGAGGAACTGCCAAGCTGCCTTCCAGAGTGACTGCACCAGCAGTGAATAAGTGTTCCTGTTTCTCCACATTCTGCTTTTTTTTATCTCTTTCAGGAGCTGTTTGATCGATGTGAGAATAAGAGGCGGACATTATTCAAACTAGCCAGCGAGACAGAGGACAATGACAGTAGTTTGGGTGAGTGAGATGGAAAGAGAGGTTGGTAAGGATGACCCAGGAATTTGGATGTGTGTGTCGTGGTGAGAATTGTCACAGCCAGGAGTGAGAATTCTTTTCTGCTCTAGGGGACATCCTGCAGGCCAGTGACAACCTCTCCCGGGTCATCAACTCCTATAAAACAATTGTCGAAGGGCAGATCATCAATGGTGAGGTGGCCACCTCAGCTGTGCATGACCCTGAAGGTAAAAGGTTCTGGTTCCCTATTCTGGACCCTTCCAGACCAGCCCCAACCCCCATGTCAAAGCCAGGGTGTCATCCCATTGGGCCTGAGGGCCATTCCAGGTGGTTCTCAGCTTTCCAAAGGCCTGGCACTATGAATAGGGTTTTCCCCCTGGCTGCCTTCCCTGGCTTGTTTTGCAGTGTCCCTTGGTAGCCCTGCCCTGGATTAAGCCACTGTACTGAGGGTTCTGCCTCCTGTTCTTTGGCCACCAGAGTGCCCCCTAATGACTCTGGTCACCCTTCACTTCACCCTTCCAGGAAACCACCTCTCCAGCAGCCAAGGCACACTCATCGACCTTGCCGAGCTGGACACACCAAGCCGCTCGTCCCTGGTGCTGGCCCCACCCTCATCGGGCATCCCTATCCTCCCCCCACCCCCCCAGAGCTCAGGACCCACGTGCAATCCCTCAGCTAGTGAGGCCGAGGCCACCCTGGGGCCCAGCAGCACCAACCACGTGCTCTCCCTGCTGGACGAGGAGCTGCTCTGCTTGGGTAAAGTCCTTGAGGGTGGGTATGAAGGGCTTCTCCTGGTGGCTCAGTAGAGGAAGAAGGGACTGCAGAATGGTGAAGCGGGCTGAGGCTGCCCCAGTGGGCTTCTCCAGGGGTGGGAAGGAGGCTTCAGCCATAGGGCATCGCTGGAGTCCAGTGTCCGCAGGGCGGGGGCTTGAGCACCCCCCCCCAGGGCAGTCTTCCTGCTGGACTCCAGGGGCTGCTGCCCACTTGGTCAGCTCCCCTCTCCCCCGAGTGCCCCTCACCTCCAAATGTAAGGATGGAGGAAAATCCTTTTCCCTTGTGCGGTACCTTTGCCTCACCCCTTCACCCACTAATATCATTTTGGTCACATGTCCTTGGTCGGGTGGGTGGGGCTTGGGGGTGCCGAAGCCCACTGCCTGTCCTCACCCCAGTTTTCTTGTCTGTTCTCAGGCCTGAATGACCCAGCCCCCTGTGGCCCTCCCAAAGAGACAGCTGGAAATAGCCAGTGGCACCTGTTCCAGGTGGGGCAGCAGGTGACAGTGACATCACCAAAGTTAAGGTCATAATTTATTAGTCCTCTCCCTTTTTTTTGACTGGTTCTTGACTCTGGTTAGCTGGAATGGTCCTGTCTGTCCCCTCTGCGGAGCACTGTCCTGGGTGTGGTGGGGAACCCTGATCACATCCCACTGCTTTTCTCTGGTCCTGCTCTTGGAAGGCTCCAAGGCCAGTGGGGAGTGGAAGAGCCCAACTCTGAGGGCCCAGAGGTGTAGGTCTGCACCCTCTGCCACCCAGGAGACCCTCCAGAGCCCCTTGGCTTACTTGCCCTTTTCCATTCCCAATAGAACGAACAGTCAGGCCTGGACCTCTTCAGTCCCAAACTGAGCCCTGCGACCTGCGTCTCCATCGACAGCCCTCTCCTCCGACCCTTAGCTCCACCCTCAAGCACCTCCCAGGCTCTGCCGCCAAATCTATTCCCAGCTCCTGCTCCCAGCACCGGCTCCTTCTTGTTCTCCACTGGACTGACCCCAGCTTTGGCCACAAAGGCTGAGCCTGCAGTCCCTGGGCACCATGGTTCAGCTCTGGGAGACAGTGCCCCACACCAGCTGGATGCACTTGATCAGCTTCTGGAAGACACCAAAGAGTAATGAGTGGGGCATGATGAGGGTCAGGCCTGGGCTTTGCTGAACTAGAGAGGTAGCCTCAGGCAGGTCTGGGGACTCTTCCCTTTTGGCCTAGGCAGCTGGGGAAGGGGGATAAACACCGGCTCTGGCCTGGAAGGGGCAAGGGTTATGAGGGGTTGCCCCAGCAGCTCTGGTCTGCTCTCTGACTTGCCTTCTCTCCTCCTTCCTGCCTCCTAGGACCTCAGGCTTGGTGAAACCAGTCTCCTCCAGCTTCTTTCCAGGGGCTGCCACCTCCCCTCTGATCCCCATTACCACCTCAGCTAGGCCTCTCCTCCCCTTCTCTGCCGGGCCTGTCAGCCCTCCCTTCCAGCCACCTGTCTTTCCAGCCCAGGGCAGCCCCATGAAGGGGCCCGAGCTCTCCCTGGCCAGTGTCCACGTCCCCCTGGAATCTATCAAGCCTAGTAGGTTTGGAGGCTTGAGGTGAGGGGGTGGGTGGGCCCACAGCTCTGTAGGGGTGTGAAAGGGGTGGACACAGACTCCCCTTGCAGGGATCCTTAGAGCCAAACCTGATCCTCTTCCTGCTGCCTCAGCTCCTACTACGGCTACTTTAGATTCTTAGGACTGTCCTGATGAAGAGTCTTTCACAGCCTCCTTAAAGGGGAGCAGTGTCCTTTAATGGTGCCCCAGGGAAATGGTGTAGCCTTCCGCTTCCACTTGACTGGAGCCCTAGGACCTCTGGTCCTCTCTCACCTTCCACACCCCTGTGTCCCCCTTCTTGCAGGCAGTGCCCTTCCCGTGACAGCCTATGATAAAAATGGCTTCCGCGTCCTATTCCACTTTGCCAAGGAGTGTCCACCTGGACGGCCCGATGTGCTGGTTGTGGTGGTGTCCATGCTGAACACGGCCCCGCTGCCCGTCAGGAGCATCGTGCTGCAGGCTGCAGTGCCCAAGGTGCCCACTGCTCCGGGGGCCTCTGTGGCCAGCGGTGGGTGTCCCTTCTGACTGTGCTGTGTTCTGAGCCAGGGGCTCTCTTCACAGGAGTTTCTCCTCTTTATCTTTAGTCCATGAAAGTGAAGTTGCAGCCACCCTCTGGGACAGAACTCTCTCCGTTTAGCCCCATCCAACCACCTGCTGCCATCACCCAGGTCATGCTGCTGGCCAATCCACTGAAGGTAAGCAGGGTAGGAAGGTGGGATGGGGGGAGACTGAGGCCACAGGCTCAGTCAGGCCTTGAGGCTACTTCCACACACGAGGCTCTGCGGTAACACAACAGTAACCCACATCCCTCCCCTGCCCCACACTGAGTGGCTGGACAGGGACGGGGTGGGAGCAGTGACCATCCCTCTAGCACAGAAAGAAAGGGCCATGAGGGCAGCAGAGCAGAGGGCGTCCCGCCTTGGGGACCCCTGTTCCGGGTCTCAACGTGCTGCCCTCTGTTGCAGGAGAAGGTGAGACTCCGGTATAGACTGTCCTTCGCCCTGGGGGAGCAGCTGAGCACGGAGGTGGGCGAAGTGGACCAGTTCCCGCCTGTGGAGCAGTGGGGGAACCTATGACCCTGCAAGACGCTGTGAGCTGCACTTTGAAGCCCAGGCAGGCTGCCTCAGAGGGGCTGGGTGGGGGCTCTGGGCCCAGCTGGTCTCCGCTTCCCGACTACTGCTCTTGCAGCTTTGATGTGGAACAGGGGCCTTGGACATTCTGCTGCTGTGACGATCTCCTCCATTGGCCCCCTAAAAGGACATTCTTATTTACCTGTGTGACTTGAAGTGGCCATGTACCATCAGGGGTGGGGAAGTGGCCCCTGACATTGCCCTACTTTCCTGGCAATGTGGGCCTGAGGCTTTGAAGAGATTTTTCCTCCTTTTTACTGTATTCCCAATACTGTGAGGGGGGTGGGCTCACTCTAGAAGTAACAGGACTCAAACCCCCTCAGTGGTCCTCACACTCCTGCCAAGGCTGACTTGTGAAGCCTCAGCCCCCCAATGCAATTCTGTGCTTCCTGTGTCCAGCAGCTGGGCCTCCCTGCTGGCGGGTCCTGCTGCCACCCCCAGTAAGGTGGGCAGAGTCCAGTGGTCCCAGAAGGGCCCTGACACAGCAAGGAGTCAGTGTGCTGCGGAATCTGCTGTCCTGCCCTCCCTGGGCTGTGTTACCCTAGAATGGACACTGAAGGAACAGCCTGGAATGGTAAACGTGTTTGTCCCTGGCAGCGGCAGCCTTTGTCCTACCGACATCTCAGCAGGACATGGAGCTTTCTGAGAAGAGTGCATCCTGCCAGGGGACAGGACAGCCCCCTGCCCCCCTTACTACCTCTTGCTTGGCATGAACTAAACTGCTGTCCTTCCCCTGGGTCTCTGAAGGGGCCTCTGCATCTTCCTGCTTGGCCTCCATGTTCTACTTGGCATTGGAGGCTGCAGGGCCAGGCCCATTGCACTAGACCATGTCTTTACGTCTCAGAGGTTGCCCCCAAACCCCGGCTACTCCTTAACTGCTAAGGGGCACTGTCAGTGAGATGCTGGGTCAGAAAGTGGTGAGATTGGAGTCATGCTTGAAGCAAGTTGCCAGACCCTATTGCCTCAACAGTGCCCAGCCCCAGCTAGCTTGCTCCAGCTGGTAATGCAGCCAGAAGCAAACAGAAACCCCAGCTAGGGTGGAGGCTGCAGGAGAGTACACAGCCTGCCTGAGCTCAGCTGGCTCACAGCCGCTGGACATCCCCGGGAAAAGCCGATGTGAGCCATATCCTCTGAGTCCACCCCTGCTCCTCCCCAGCCTTCCTTCCTTATCCTGTATCAAGAAGTCACCTTCCCTTTTCCTTCCCTGTCTTCAGCAAGCAGGTTTCACTGCTTCATTAGAACAGGTCAACAGTGAATTGGTTTCACTACTTAAGGAATAAATCCAAGAGCTTTCCAGAGACAGGCTGCCACCCTGGGAAAACCAATGGGGTTACTATGTGGAAAAGTACCTTTATAATAATAAGCTTTAGACATTAAAATTATTTGTGTTACTTGTTACTCCCGAGGGCACTGCTTTACAAGCAGACAGCTATACTGGATATACCAAGTCTGCTGCCCTTGTTCTGCTGCATGTTAAATAAAACCATTTCCCCCTACTTGGAATCCTTCTAATTAGGCACCCTTCACCATGAGAGGAAGAAGGGCCACCTGTGATTTCCAAAGGTGGATGCGTGGCTCTGCCAGGCTATATCCATCTGAGGTTCTTGGATCTTTTCTTTAAAAAGAGATAACCAAAGTTAAGTGCTCTTGTTGATTGTGAGGGGAGGCCAGATTTAACAAGTAAATCACTCTTGCCTGAGTTCCAAATCCAGACAGGAGGGCACCACGCTCACCATAACTTCTAAGGGTCACTGCTTTGAGGAGACAAGGGGAGTCAGATCCACGTCAAAACACAAAATAAGCATTTTCTTAATTCTTAGTATCTTACATTCAGGGTAGATATGGATAAAAACTCCCTGGCTGGATTCTGTAAGAACTTGCCCTGTATTTGCAAAAGAACATTTATTCTTTTAAAAATTTATATACATTTCCATACAAAGATACCACACTAGAGCAGCTCCCAGCTGGCCTCAGGAACCTTCCATGGAGCCTTCCTTGACAACTGCCCGAGCAAGGTTTCTGGCAAGAGCGAGCCTCAGCATCTCCACCTGGGTGGTCTCTATGTCGTGGTCATCCTGGAAACAGATGGCAGCATGAGCCTCCCCTCTAGGGCTCCCTAGGTCCCAATCTAGTGAACGGGGTGGGGGGTGGGTGTGGAGGTGACATCCCCAGTCTGAGGAAGCACGTACAAAGGGCTGCTCTGCCAGAGCATCCTCATCTACAGGAAGAGAAAAAGGGTAGAGACCAGAACACTACAGAGCCAGCCTGCTTTCTCCAAAAAGAAGTTGCATCAGATTAACAGATACTTAAGAAACAAATGAGTTTGTAAGGGGCCAGTGCTTTGGGAGGAGAGTTCCCGGAAGCCCAAGAGAGCGAGTCTTTCCCCTCTCAGTTGTTAAACCATCAACCCAGAAAGCTGAAATTACCTGGAGCTGCTGGCCTTCAGGCTGTCCCCGCCCTGGCCTCCTGGAGGTCAAGTCCTCCAGACATCTCATCAATTCATATGTCTGTTCTGCTGAAAAAATCACCTAGGGCAGAAAGGCTGCGTGGCTTAGCTGTACCTGGC
Source organism: Bradypus variegatus (assembly GCA_004027775.1). Lineage (NCBI taxonomy): Eukaryota > Metazoa > Chordata > Mammalia > Pilosa > Bradypodidae > Bradypus > Bradypus variegatus. The sequence goes on along the minus strand of PVKY010012385.1, from coordinate 3,316 downwards.
ACAGGCCCTAACTCCAGGATGCTCTTTCTGTGCTCTTAGGGGATGTGTGCTTTGTATGGGAAGCTCCAGGAGGGCAGAGCAGCTTCCTATTCACCCTCCCAGCCCTTCCAGTCAGGGCCCTGGGCTGGGCCTTGTTGGCAATCGGCTGCCTGGCTTTAGCAGTCCTTGTGCGAATACTGCATTGTCAGAGAGGGTGCCACAGAGGAGTGTGCACACACACAACTAAGCACTGCCAATGACTAAGAAACGGGGAGAAGAAGCCATCGTGGGCTCCACCTTTACCTGTTTCTGTTCCAAAAGGGGGAGGGCGTCTGTTAAGAGGGTCATCCAGAAAGAGCGCGGGGCGATCTGGGAAGTCATCAAGGACAGGAGAAGCGAAGCGGCATCAACAAAATGCTTCTCCCCGTACAACCGGTGGAACTCGCGGTACTTTCCTTGAGGGGAGAGTAGTGGGTCACCTCCCTGCTCCCCTACATGTCCCCCAGGCAACACCTATAAAAGTCACCCTGGCCCTAAAAGAGACATCAGACCAGCCATTCCACAAGGCAGAGAGCTGTGTCCAGCACTCTCTCCAAGCCCATAGCCAATGAGATGCAGACCAGGGAGTTCAAAACACACTCTGGGAGGTGCAAAGTTGATTCTGGGAAAATGTAAGCATCAAAGTAATGAGTCATGGATTGTAACAAACAGAATAAAATAGTCCCTGAGTCCCCACAAATGAATAAACGGGAAAAAGGAAGAATGTTTCTCAGGAATGCCAATCAAAACAGAACAGAGTTAGAAAATCACCAATCCAGCAGGGGAATGTTTGATGAGGAATAGCATATTTAAATCTCAAAGAGCCTCTTCATAAATTAGTAAATCAAAAGGAAAAGCAGGAGAAACCTGGTAGACTCCACCTGGTGAACCAAGGGACCAAAGCTTCCACCACCAATAACGGGACAGATCCTGAGAGGACACGTCACCTCCGGAGCCTTCCTGCCCCAGGCCTGAATCTCACCAAATCATGAGACATCAGACAGTCCCAGAGGATGACCTACAAAATAACTGGCCCGACTCCAAAAACATCCAGGTTAAGGAACACAAAGGCAGGGGCACTAGAGAGACATGACAACCAAGTGCAACTCCTGATCCTGGGCCAGCTTGAGTGGGGTTTGGAAAACCAGCTGTAAAGGGTATCACGAGACAACTGATGTAATTGCAACAGGGAGCATGGACCAGGTGAGAGCATCTTATTAATGTGAAATTCCTTATTTTGAGAACTGTACTGTGGCTATGTAAGAGAAGGCCCTTGTTCTTAGGAAATACACAAGGTAAGTTAGTTACTGAGGAAGGGGAGCAATACCTCCAACTTACTCATGAATTGTTCAAAAAAATGATACAGAATGGTAAAATAAACGAGGCAAAATATAAATAATTGATGAATCTGGGTCAAGTGTATATGAGGTTTCTTACTACTTATATATTTTTTTGCAACTTTTCTCTAAGTTTGAAATTACTGGGAAATAAAATGTTACAAAAAATATGCTTTGCCGAGTCCAGCATGCAGGATTGTACGCGGTTAGGAATTTGGGCTGAACAGGGAGGAAACACTGGAGAATGATCCCTCAAATCTCCACAACTGTCTGCTTGTGCCCAGAGTCCAGGGGACAGAGCCCAGACTTACCGAGGAACGTCAGTCGGTCACTAAGCATCATGGCCGGCCCCAGGTTGTCAATGAGATCCAGATCGGAAAAGCAGCCACGCTCACAGTAATCCCTGAGGAACCTGCAGGGCCCGGCCCAGAAGCGATCAGTGCGGAGTCCTAGGTCCACCAGGTCAACCTCCCGACCTTCCCACATCGTCCCTGGAAGCCAAAGTCAGCTGCACCCACCTGTCTGACACCAGCGTGGCGAAGGCAGCATCTTTGGCACGGATGCTCCAAGAGAGGGCTGAGCCCAGACGATTGTTGCGGACAGCTTTCATGGCCAAAATCTTACAAATGCTGCGAACTTGGCAGGAAAGACAGAAAAGGTAAAAACCATCCTTTCCTTAACCCTGCTGGGTGGGAGCAGCCTTTCCACCTGCTCTGAGCTGCCACAGCCTCACTGCAACCCAAGGCCTCTTCATGGGCTTCAAACAGCTTTGCCGGCAGAACTGGAACGTGGAATTCAGTCATCCTCTTCTCAGCTCTGCCAACAGTTTAAGGACCCACCCCAACAGGACTGGCTTTCTGAGTGAGTTCGATTTCAGGGGTGATAAAAAGGTTTTTGCTTCTCCCCACAGACCAGCTCCTCCACTACCTGTCAGGATGCCTAAACCCGATCCTCCTTTGGGTCCTGAAAGCCATATGCATTTAGAGACTGTCATGGACAGGCAGATGCCTCTGGGAAGAGTACTCTAGGTTTTTATCATGTAACAGTTGAGGGACAAGAGGAGGTGCAAACTTGTCCATGATCATTTCTCCACCTATGCCCTCAAACTTCTCCAGCACTGCTCCTCCCCCGCATCAGGCTTGGCCAGCAAGAGCAAGCCCTGGGCCGGGTCAACTCAGCACAATCTCTCCTGTCTTCTTGGAGTAAGAAAGAAAGAGCTAAAAGCTAGCTTGCTCGATTTCTTTCAGGTCCCAATGGATCCCTAATCTTTTGTTCCTCCCTAATAATTTTCTTGGGTCTTGCTTGGTTTACCTCTTGGCATCCACTGCTGGCCATGGGGAGGGTCCAGCCTCTCCATGTCTGGCTGGGGAGGAAGAGGCTGGCACGGTGACAACAGTTGGGCCTCAGGGTTCCCTGACTCCCACATCTGACCAAGCAGGGCCAGCTCACCTTGTTCAGTCATCTGCCGCTTCTCACAAATCCGCAGCACCTTGAGGGCTTTCTGCTCAGTATTGAGAGGGATCCGCTCAATATGCCGCTCCAAGGAAACCTGGCCGAGCTCAGGGCAGTAGTCAAAGTAATCAACCCCCAGCTGCCACAGGCTGCAAGGGCCCAAGAAGACAGACATGAGGGCTGGAGTGTCCAGGTGCTACAGGGTCCTACTCTCCCCAAGATCCTGCAGCCTTCAGGAAGCTAGCAGGGTGAGAAAACAGTCCAATCCTGAATGACACCAAATGCCAAGGAGCACCCTGGGCCGCCCCACATTCCCACCCCATGGCCTTGAGGTCCTTCCAACCTGTGGTGAGCAAACAGTCCTGAGGCATATTCCAGCAGGAGGAACTCTCTCATGTTGGACCCAAAACTGGAATAAAACACAACAGAGACTGAAACTACCAGCCTGTTCCTTCCAGGGCCCCCTTCATCAGCCCACCCTCAAGGACCCAGGTGTGGGGAGAAGAGGC
>PVKY010012384.1:0-11542 GCA_004027775.1 Bradypus variegatus | reverse complement strand
TTCCTGCACCCCCTGAGCATCAGCCCCCCGCCTGCAAACCTGCTGTGAGCTGTGAGCACACTGATCCCGGGACAAGCCTGCCCCGAGCCTTGCGCTGTGGGGGCCCCGGGTCTGGGCCTCGCCCTGGGGGGGGGGCGATGCTGTGGGGCCCGGGCCCCCCCGCAGCCCCCGCCGCCCTGTGCTTCCTGCAGTTCCTGATTCACTGCGAGGGCACCCGCTTCACGGAGAAGAAGCGCCGCGTCAGCATGCGGGTGGCCGCAGCCAAGGGGCTGCCCGGCCTCAGGTACCACCTGCTGCCGCGCACCAGGGGCTTCGCCGTCACCGTGGGGAGCCTCAGAAACGCGGGTAAGGAGACCCGGCGCCCCTCCCGCCCCCCAGGCGAGGCAGACCCGGCCGCCGCCCTGCGCTGCTCTGACAGCCCCTCCCTGGCGGGGTCCCCGCGCGCGGCGCCCACCCGGGGGGCTGCAGAATTAGGTCTCGGGGGCCATTTGGGGCCAGGGCGCAAAGGTCGCAGGCGCGCACCCGGGGGGCTGCAGAATTAGGTCTCGGGGGCCATTTGGGGCCAGGGCGCAAAGGTCGCAGGCGCGCACCCGGGGGGGCTGCAGAATTAGGTCTCGGGGGCCATTTGGGGCCAGGGCGCAAAGGTCGCAGGCGCGTACCTGGGGGGCCTGGGCCTGGCACACCTGGCGCGCCTTGCTGAGCGCTTTCCTCGGGGTCTCGGGAGGATGCCGCCCCCTGCTGACAGCAGGTCCCGCCACCTGCCGCGAAGGTGCCGGAACCCTGGGCGCGTGCGGCTCTTGCGCAGCCTGACCCGCTCCTGCAGACCCGACTTGGCCAACGTTGTTTTTCTTCTCAGTGTTTGGTTATCTGTTGGCACCAGCTGCCCCCAGATGATGACCTCTCTTACCCTGGGGACTGTCCCAGCTGACCCCCTGAGTTTGTTTTAGATTTTCTTTTTATTAGAGACGTTGTGGGTTTAACAAAATAATCATGCACGAAATACAGTGTTCCCGTATACCCCCCCATTATTAACACCGTGCGTTGGTGTGCTACATTTGTTACAGCTGATGAACGAGCATCTTTATGATTGTACTATTAACTGTAGTCCACGGTTTACCCTACGAGTTTGAAACCCTCAATTACTCCAAGTAACAATGAGAAGAAAATTGCCATGCCTGATGTCAACAGCAAGAAATGATACAACTTGCCTCTACCTCTTGTCATAATTTTTTTGGTCTTATTTTTCACACTAGTCTCCTAAGTTTAGAAACACTTTTTTATTCTCCCACACAGCAGCCCCTTCCTCCCAAGTCCTACTTCCTTTATTCTTTGTTGATAATGAGGTTTAAATTTCTGCTCCACCTGGAAGAGACTTTATACAACTTCTGGACCCCTGACTTTACAGAGAGGAAAGGAAGCTCCGGAAGGGGCAGTTCAGTGGTTTGACAGGCTGTTCTCATGTTCCTTTCATGAGGTAAAGGCTGGGCTCTGTTCTGCGGGAGAAAGGGAGAAGACACAAATAGAGGCTGCCCGTCCCCCTCTCCCCCCCGTGCCCCTGCTCTGTCCTTTAGCCCCAGGGTAGACTGATTGGCTGGTCCCCTCCTGCCCAAATCCTTGCCCCGCCCCGCCTTCTCCCAGGCATTAATGTCCCCTGGCTGCTCCTGGCTGTCTCGGTGCTGCGAGCATCACATACACACCTGGCCACTTTCAATCCTTACAACACCCTGCCCACCCGCTCTTACTGCCAGGAAGAGGTGGGAAAAGGAGCTTCTGGAAATGCAGTAGCTTATTTGGCTTGGAAGCTTCCAAGCTCTTTCTAGTCTGCCCCTGCCTCCTAAAGGGAACGTAACACAAAGGGGCACTGGTTGTCTGCAAGCCTGTTTTGCTCCGGATTTAACCCAGGGGCTGGGACTGGGCTCTGCAGCTGAGCTCCCTGCTGCCCTCTGCCTACCTGCCCAACACCCAGCAGCCAGGGTTGAGCAAATCCACCTGTCGCGGCCTCTCAGAGCAGAAGACCTAACCTCGAACCCTGCCTCCACCCCTCACTAGCTGTGTGACCCTGGGGAAGTTGCTTCACCTCTCTGATCCCAGGTTTGCACTCCTGGAAAACCCCCTAGGATGGCAATGAGGATTAAGTGAGAACATGTGCCAAGGCCTTAGCGTAATGTCTGTCACATAACAAACATTTCGTCTGTGTTCACATCACCTTCTCACTCTGATGGAGGCATCCAGCTTCCGGTTCTAGTTTTCCCCCTTCAGAACCCACCAGTCTCTCCCTGGGTCTAACCAAGGAGACTCCCTGGCTGACTTTAGCCTGCCGGCAGCAGTGGGCCCAGGCTCCCCAGCCTCCGCAAGCTGCCCCCCAGTCCCCCTGCCACTCACCGAGGGAATTGCCCACAAATAGAATAGCTCAGTGTGCTTCTGCTATACGGGGCATTGGAAGCACTTTTAGATACATGCTGTTCTAGACACAATCCAATACACACGTGTGCGTGCGCACACACACACACACATATATATGTATTTTTACTTTTTTCTGTCCATTTACAGTTAAGAAGTTGGGGCTCAGAGAAGTTAAGTAACTTTTCCAAAGTTACTCAGCTGGCATGTGGAGAGCTGGGACTCAAACCCGGGCTGCCTGGCTGCCAAGAGGCAGGCGAGGGGGACTCAGCTATTTCTGATGGGTTTGGTGTCAGTCCCAGCCCTATCCCTTCGAGCTCTTCCTTTTGGGCTTTCTCCCCAGGAAAATCAGGGAATGGAGCAAGTCACTGGTGCTTAGGCTGTTCTCCGGGGAACTCCCAGGCGCTCGCCTGCATTCTCCTTCAAAGTGACTCCCCTGTGACCAGCTTTGTGCCCTGAGCTCCTGGGGAGGAGTGGGTTGGAAGAAGGCGAGTTTGCAAACCAACAGACAGTAGTATGACTTCTTGCCCTCCAACCCTTAGACTCTGTAGTCAAATTCTATACAGCCTGGATGGCTTGTACTACACATATGCATTTAATGTCATGCTTTAAAAAGCCTACAAACTCGGTAATAAGCACTGAGCTTGTTTTCCAACAGCGCTTACCAGGCAGCTCTTCCTTGGGGAGGCTAACACCTCCGCAGTGGGGAGAGCAGCCTGGGCTTCCACAGTAGCTCCTGCCTCCTGGCTCTGAGCACGGGGCCGAGTTGCAGCGGCCCTGCAGGGTGACAGGAGCAGGCTCAGAGCCGCCTGGGTGCCCCGATGTCCCACACACATGTGGTGGTTGGGGCAGCAGATCAAAGAGAATGGACCCTGCTTCTCTGCTTTCGACTCTTGGTTCTTCATCCATGGATGTAATGCTTGCAGTAAATTGTCAAGAGCATAATTTACTGAGCACAAACAATGTGCTGGGCCCAGTCCTAAGTATTTGACATCCGTCCTCTAAGTGGCCACGTGAAGAAAGTATTGTTGGACCCACTTTCCAGGAGGAGAATGAGGCTTAAGGGATTAAGTAACATGTTCAAGAGGAGTCACACAGCAAGAAAATGGTGGCCTGGGGACCCTGCCTGAATCCCAAACTCCTGATCTTTCGGCTATAGGGTCCTCGCTCACTAACACTGGCGTAGGAGCCCACCTGTTTCCCACTGCTTATTTCCCTGCTGCTGTTCATTCATTTGTTCATTCATGCATTCTTGCAACCTTGCATTCAGCCAGCATTTATTGCGCTTACCCACGGCTGGGTCCTGGGGCTGTGACAGTGATTTCAACATAACTTTCGGTGTGCTCAGCGTTTAGCGGATCCATTGATCATAGACTTGCTTGCTTCTCCACCCCGCTTCAACCGATCATAGCTCACTTCCTTTAGGAATTTGCAGTCAGTATCTTACCCTAATGTTGTAGCTATCTTTATTTTTAAGGGAAAAAATGCTCATAGAATGAGCTGTACCTTAAACTTATCCTTCGATAGTATGCTTTGCGTTTATTTATCTTACTATCAATATACATTTAAATGTTAACATTTGTTGGCCGAGACAGGCTGTGCATATTAGAAAACTGCAGCTCATGATTCTGGTATATCTAGTTGGGATTGCAATATTGCTTTAAAACAGATCTGACTTTAGTAATAACTTTTTTCTATAACTAAGTTACAGTGTGAATTTCTGATTATAAGAAGCGATTCGTGTCCAGTGTAAAACACATGAACGATACAGAAAAGCATGAAGGAGAAACTCATAGTCCCACCATTCTGAAATAACCAGTTAGTAATTTGATCATTGCCTTCCAATGTGTTTATCTACAAAACAAAATTGGGTTCACACGCTATATACTGCTTTATATTTGTTTTATTTTTTATAGTTTCAGCTGTATATGACTGTACACTCAATTTCAGAAATAACGAAAACCCAACACTCCTGGGAGTCATAAATGGAAAGAAATATCATGCAGATTTATATGTTAGGTAAGTTGGCTCCATTTCCTTTCCAGAAAAGAGGGTGCACGTTTGAAAGTAAATAAATCACAGATGACAAGCAGCGTCCTTCCAGGGAAACCTGGTGAATGTTTTCCTGTTTCCAGTCTGTGTTGAGCATTTATGTCACAAACCCAGGAAGAGGGTCCCATTATTGTGAATAAACAGGTGGAAGAAGCCTCCTTCCCACCCAGCTACTTCCTGATCCTCTTTTACCAGCTCGTTCTTATAATGGCGGTCGAATTGGACAAATGGAAGAAAATATTTTGTGGTCATTTTGAGGTTAAGTGTGAAGAAGCTTTTTTTATTGACCCTTTTCTTGGAAGATGGATCTGCTCTGTAGAAATAGACGTGAACAAAGAACATTTTAGTGTCTCATGTTAACTTCCAGACTATCAATGATTTTATTGGAAGCCCTTTCGTAAGATATTAGATAAGCCAGCTCCCTTTGCCTGTGTATAGTCCCCTGGGATCCTGGAGAGCTCAGTGGGAAATCGAAAGATGCTGCAGATAGTAAAACATGATGGTGATTCGTGCAAACAATGACCCCCACACTGAAGCCCAGTGTGACGAGGGCCAGGATTGGCACTGCCTTTTTAATGTGGCATGTCACTGTCACTGACGGCTAACAAAAACACATTAGAAATGCCCACTATTGGCGAACTAGTTGTAAAGATATCTTATTGCTCTTTTAAAGACCTTACAATGCCAAATTATAGGACAGTACAATGAAAATTCAATGGCTGGTCATTCCCGCTAGCCTGGCCTAAAAGCTTGACGCTTGCAGAAGAGATGTTTTGGTGGACTCTCAGCCTCATTTAAGTTGCTTCTTCCCTGGCATCTATTCTGGCTTTCCCATACAATATAGCAAAGAAGCATCATTATCAATGATTTTTTAAATTCAATTTTATTGAGTTGTATTCCCATAGCATATGGTCACCCACAGTGTACAATCAATTGCTCACAGTATCACCACGTAGTTGTACATTCATTATTATAATCAACTTGTGAACATATTCATTACCACACACAAAAAAGAACATGAATAAAAGTTAAAGTAAAAAAGAACACCCAAAACATCCTATAACCCCATCCCTCCCTATTATTCATTTACTTTTTGTCCTCGTTTTTCTGTTCATCTGTCCGTACACTGGATAAAGGGAGTGTGAGCCACAAGGTTTTCACAATCACACGGTCACACCATGTAAGCTACGTGGTTATACGTCTTCAAGAATCAAGGCTACTGGGTTGCAGTTCAACAGTTTCAGGTATTTCTTTCTAGCTATTCCAATACACTAAAAACTAAAAAGGGATCTCTATATAAGGCATAAGAATAACCTTCAGAATGACCTCTCAACTCCATTTGAGATCTCTCAGCTGCTGAAACTTTATTATTTTGTTTCCTTTCTCTTCCCTCTTTTGGTCCAAGAAAACTTTCTCAATCCCATGATGCCAGGTCCAAGCTCATCCCAGGGAGATCAATGATTTTTTTGTTTTAATGGTGCAGTCAACAGTCTGCCTGTTATACGAGAGAAGGAAAATTACCTCCCTTCCCCAAGGAGGCTTTCTCTCAGAAGTGAAGTGAGTTTTTGTCCCCTGAGTCCCTTTTATACCTGGCAGTGTGTCCATGGTGTGGCCAGCTGAGCCCAAGTTATTTGAGGAAGCTCTGAGCAGTGAGCAAGGTAATTTTCCTGCCACAAGGTCAAATAATTTCAGATAATTTCAACTCTCTGGAGCATATTTGGGAATCAGGTAGCAAACAGCCCCAAACTGACATTGTCAAGTTGGCCCACTAAAGTGAGATCCCTCTTATGGCGCAAACATTATTTATGAGATTTAACACACTTTTTGTTGTCATAGTTACCCATTAAAATTATCGAGGCATTTTTCGATACATGTTAGACATCAACAAAAAGTATTAAAACTTCAAGGGCAGAAATGACAAAGAAGTTCCTGAAAAGAGAAGTTATTGCAAGGAGCAAACGCAAATAAGGACTCTAACTCTTTTCAAGAAACACATTTAGAGACCTGGTTTCCAAACCAGAGTAAGTCAAAAAGAGCAGAGAAGAAGTGGAGTGTGCCTGGAAGTCACACCGGTACAGAAAGTACAGGAACCAAGCCAGACGTGCTTACAAGGGTAAATTTTAATTATGCAAAAATCTGCAGTTTTACATTTGATACTTCCTCTCAAAGGAAGCCATTATTAAAATGGAGATGGCTCATTATAATCTATTACAAGACTAAATCCTGCAGTGTAATCTCTTAACAGGATATAGCATGATGGATAAGTTCTAAAAATGTATCTTCTTACTAAGATATTCCTGGGGTTTGGTGGGGAGTGAAATGACCCTTGGAAAATCATGGCAGGTGCAGAATTTTAATGGACAAAGCCAGGTATAAATAAACAATCCTTGAAATCACAAAACCAGCATCCTGAAGACAAATAGAAATATATATGGAATAGGAAACACCACCCAGCAACAGCTCCCCTGATTCACAATGGGCTCTTTGCAAATGTGTGGACATCTGGTCTACCAAAGGGGAGTGACGTGGCTCAGTGTCCCTGTCAGAGATGCTGAGCTCAGGGAAGGTTCCCTGATATTTCCCATCCTGGGAAAGTGTTGGTTCCCCAAGTCCTTTTATTTGTCTCAAAACCATTGCAGAAGTCATCAGTGATGCTGCTTACAAGGTCAAAGGAATCATATGATGCAAGATACTTTGCAGTGAGCACTGTCCTGACCTCAGTGAGAAAATGAGCAGCCCGTCGTGTCCTGTAAATGTATTTTGTGTGTGTTGGACTGTCTTCTGTGGGAACGGAGACAATATTGTCCACTCTTGGAGAGGAAATCATCAGGCTGCGGGAGCCCTTCCTTGAGCTGGGAGGCAGGAGGGAAAGCGGCCCCTGCCCTGTCTTCTGAAGGCAGCTCTGTCTACATCATTGAAGTTGAGTTGGGCTCTTGGCCATTCCTTCACGTGTCATGATTGCATTTGGCCTATAGTTTTCCAATATGGATGTAGAAAGGGGTATCTCTTTCTGTGAATCAAATTACCCTCCACTTCCACATTGTTTAGGTTACATAAATAAAAGCTGAAAGATGGCAAGGTTCGTTATTTGGCAATGGTAGGTTTGGGGCATCTGGTATTTGCCTTCTCCTTGCTAGCTGCTCTCTTCCTTTGCAGACGGATTCCACTAGAAGAAGTCCCCAAAGATGAAGATAAGTGTTCTGCCTGGCTGCACAAGCTCTATCAGGAGAAGGTCAGTGCCTGCGCAGAACTGCTGCTCGTGCACGATTTAAATGAGTCGTCCACCTTGCAGATGTGGACATACTACGTGAACGTACTGTGGGGGGTATATGGCGGTAGCGAGCCTTTTCCCCTTGGGTGAGATCTCACCCAGCCAGTCATTGAAGATCCTGGAGCTGATGTTCCACTTGGCCATAGGGAAAGGAACATGGAAAAATATCCTTAAAGGGCCTTAACAAAAGGGACTGTTGTATGAGGCTAGGGGACAAAAAAGGAAGGATTGGCCCCAACAACCCTTGTCTCCATTTTCCTGCCTCTGGTCTTACAGGAGAATAGTCTTGTGGATTCGAGTCTTCTCTCTGGCAGTGGAGAGGGTCTTGATTGCTTGTGGGTCAACACTTTGGTTGCCTGTCTGGTCTCAAACCATCACCAAGATAGGCAGGACAAAGCTCTATACAGATCTTCTTTCGCCAGATTCAAATCTGCCACCATAGCCCTTTCCTTCCCACCTGTGGCCCAGCCCCCCAGGATCCCCCCTATTCTTTTTCTTTCCTCTGAGTAGGGGCTTATCTCTCATTGGCTTCTCTCCTCCGAAGGTGCATGCAGGGAAGGCGGTGGGGTCTAATTATTGTTGCCTTAGTGACTTGCTCTTATTGAGGGGGAGCAGTTTAGGTAACACCTAATGAGGATATCTCCCTGACCAGTAAAAAATGATTTCTGATTCATCATACATTTTGAACCCACACAAACTCATTCTCTAGAAACCAAATATATCTGGTGTGTTTCTGATATCTTCTCCCCAAATTCCATAAAGGCAGGCTGGCTGACTTTTGCTATCTCTTTTCCTCCACTCCTCAAGACAAGATAATAACACAGTACTTTAGTGGATCTCCTTTACAATCAAGTAAGTTTCTTTTAAAAAAAAAACTTAATGATTTTCCAACAACACTGTTAAAATACTTCTGCACAGAACTTACCATTCGGGTCTCTTTTCTATGTGGGTATTTGCATAGCTCTCTAGTCTCTTAAAAATACACCAGTAAATATGGACTAGTTTACATCATCACAAGAGCACACAACTCGTGCAGAGTCCTGGGCCCGAGTCCTGGGGGTACTGATTTAGTAGGTTTGAGGTGGAGGCTGGAAATGTGCATTTCTACGAAGCTGCTCAGGTTTTTCTGATGCCAGTGGTCTGAGGACCCATTTTTGGAAATGCACTACCTGATGCTCGTTATCGTGGTTGGTGATGCACCTCTGCACCGACAAAGAAGCACAAAACAATATTGATTTTTCTTTCTGGTTTCATGCACAAGGCAGTATTTTCCTTGTGCCGTTCTCTGGTTTAATCATTTAAGCGGCATAAAAAAATGTCGCTTTCATAAAGGGCCACACAGACAAAACCATGTGAGCCCACATAACCCACCCAAATAAAGATTTTCTCCGTCAGCCCTTTCTTTCCCGTGTTCATGCAGGAGAAGGGTGGTCAGTGTGCAGACCAGAGCCCACCTAGGCTTCCAGATAAGTGGCTCTTTCCTTCTTGTGAAAGTCTCATTTGATGTTTTTCTCTCACCTGAGTTATGCACTAAAGTGATAGGATGTTCCTCTTGGCAAGGGCTCTTAAAAGGATCATTTAGTACAATACTTATGCTACTGATGAGGAAATTAAAGTCCAAAGATGATGTAATTTTCCCAAGTCTTCAGGCTCATTAATTGAAGCCAGGTGTTAGAAGCCAAGGCTTTTCTCTCCGTGCAGGGCTGGGAGTGACGCGCAGTTCTCTGTGTGTCTGTGAACAGACTTGTTAGGCTGACCTTTCCTCCCCTTTAAGAAAAAATTACTGGGCAGTAAGTGGAAGTGAGAAACAGCATCTCAAAAGAGTAAAGGTAAAGAGATGTCAAGGAACAAGGTGTATCATTAGCATTTCTTTTTTCCGCCTGGTATTTTTTTAACTGCATCTGGGGCTTTACATGCCTAGTAAACAAAGCTTGTTCAAATAGGACTGTTTTAATCATCACTTTTTCAGATTTTATGGTATATTCTGAAAGACAATTCTGATGACTCTGAGCTTTGGATTTCGGGCCAGCAATTCTCAGACTTTTCGATTTCACGAACAAGTAAGGTTCCTGGGAAGTGTGGAAGTGGTGGTGGGCATCCCACAGACGTTTGCCAACATTTTATTCTGTCCTAGACAAGGCATAAATAAAAAGAAAACCACCCTCTACCACTAACCATTTTAACACCCTCTGAGATCAGAAGTGAGTCATCTCTGAAAAGAAGGACAGTCATTTAAATTGAACCTGAAACATGTTCAATATTTGTTACATGTCAGCTTCTGGGGCCCCCTTGCTGGATGTAAGGGATGTGCTTTGATGGGAACAAATGAATCAATCTCAGACTGAGTCTCTCATCCCAGAACCACTTTTCCTCATGGAAAGATACTCTCAATTGTGTGGTTTGAACAAATTCTAAACTTTTCGTTTTCTAACTTGAAGCACTTCCCTGGGTTGTAGCTAGCATTAAAGTTTGCCGAAGGGACTAGCCATGAGCTACTACTTGTGCAAATGAAAAAATGTGTGAAAGAAAATGCCATTCGGCGCCAGGTGAACTCTCCACGGAGGGAAGCTGGGGAAGGGGGCCGTGGAGGCAGGTGGGAAACTGTGCACTTGGCTTCCGAGACATTTTCCAGACCAGACCCTGACAGGTGCCTGGTTCTGGGCGTGCAGAGATGGATTCCTGGGCGAGTGGTTGAGAAGCAAAGTCAGTCTAGCCGTGTGCAAGCATCGTGTTTCCTTTCGTTTGACAGGCTGCAAATACTGGGCATTCAGGACAAGTGCCATTTGTCAGTGGGGTTCTGTCCTCCATTGGCCTTTTGTCTTTGGTTTATGATTTCTTTGTGGGTACAAAGTAAGGTTCCTCCTTTCAACTAATGCATTACCCAACTTCAACTTAGAATATGCACTACGAAAACAAAAATGTGCAAGCGTCATGAACAAAATGTCCTCTCCCTGCTGGGCAGCCTTTATTACAAAATCAGTGAGGCTCTGCCGATGGCAGTGAAGCCCTCAAGCCGGCTGCTCCGTTCTTCCGTCCTGCAGAAGCGCGGTGCAGACCCTGAGTGTTCGGTTGGCAAGAGTTCCCTGGGGGTGAGATTAGTTTCTCAAATGAACTAGAGAAAAAGAAAACTTTGGATGAACCAGCAGTTGTGAATTCTCCTGACTCCAAGGAAAGGGAGTGCTTTTTCTACTTGGTAGATACACATAAAAAATCTTGGCTTAGCAAGTGTCATTCTGGAGGTGAGACAGAAAAAGCATCATTGGCTGCCCTGTGTACTATTACAATGGAGAAATACTATCATGACATTGAGAAAAAAAACGGGCCTATTTTTTAGTGGGAGAAGTTTATGATATGTAAATGACACCTCAGTAAAGCATTTTTTAAAAAAAGGCATTAGACCATCACCCCACTTACCTAGTTTTCAGATCCTGGCAGCTCCAACCTGGGACGGAGAAAAATTGCGTAGCTTCTGGCACAGAGGCAAAATGGAGCTTCCTTTCCTGGGCCGAGCTGGAGGCCGTCTCTTTTCTTCTCAGCTCCCCATATCCCACTGTTAACCTCTTCCTGCTCCCTCTGTCTTGTATCTAGCTTGTCTGTCTGTCTCTTCAACTCCCTCACTTCTCGGGGTGGGAGCACTTGGTATGTGAATAGATGGTTCTCTAATTGCTTAGTTATTTCTTTTACCCTGAGAAGCTCCACAGCTTCCCCTGGCCATTATCTGAAAGGAAAGACACACAGAATGAGCGCAGGTTTGCAAAGGGGCTTGTTACAGGGGCAAGGAGGGAGGCTGCAGTGCAGAGCGAGGTGGGGGTGTGAGGA
>PVKY010012383.1:0-11555 GCA_004027775.1 Bradypus variegatus | reverse complement strand
TTCTGCTGCCCATCTACCATTTGGCATCTCTCAGGCCCTGTGGAAAAGAAGCCGAACAGACTATGTGAGGGGGAACCAGGACACAGAGTGGGCTAGAAGGCAGTTTAATTTTGGTTCTTCCCCACCAGGTGGAGAAGCTAGAAGCTGTGCCAGAAGACCCAGCTGTGCTCTCACACGGGCCACGCACACTTCTCCTCTTCATGATCTCAGTTTTGACTGTACTAAGAAAAATGATTTCTCTATTTCATTTCCCTTCCCTTCCCTCTTTTCTCTAATTCAATAAAAAGATTTTTAACTGAAGCATGGAAGAGACAACGCGAAGGATGGTAGGTAAAGGACCTTGAGAGTATCCATTTCACCCCAGGCAAATGGAGTTTTACCTTTATCATTCCAAATGCTAGAAAATTAGTTTTGCTTTAAGTAGAAAATGCTTCATCATTAACTGGCCGTGAAACGGGCAGACTGGAAGCATGCACCCTGGATCGGGAAGGAGAATGGAGAATCCCGTGACCCCACCAGTCCTGCCCCTTTTGTCCTGGTGGCCCCTTCTCCTTTCTAGAAAGAGTCTTGAAGTATGGTCCACAGCATCCAGGGGGCCTTTGAGACCCTGTAGGTGGGGAACGGGTCTTCTAGCTCACAACTAATTTTATAAAAATACAAAGATACTGTTTGCCTTCTTTTTTACTGTGTTCATGTTTGCACTGATGTAGAAGCAAAGGTGGGTACAACTGCCAATGCCTTAGCAGAAATCAGGGCCGTGGCACGAACTGTCCGAGCTTTCGCTGCATCCGTCACAGCCAAGCACTTGCAGCAAAAGGAAAATAAGTATACATCACAGTTTCTGTATAATAAAACGAAAAGTGCATGTAAAAACTTTAGCTGCAGTGTGAAGTGTGGCGGTTGCCCTGCGGAAACGCGGCTGTGCCTGAGTTCCGGGATAGACGGACCACTCTTTTCTTGGAATATTTTAAAGAGTATCTGTGGACAAATATGATTTCAATTATTCAGGTTTGAGTATTTGGTAGATATTTTCTCAAAAATGAATGAAATGCTCCCCCTACGTGGGACCCGACGCCCAGGGGTGTAAACATCCCTGGCAATGCAGGATATGACTCCCGAGGATGAATCTGGACCCGGCATCGTGGGACTGAGAGTATCTTCTTGAACAAAAGGGGGATGCAAAATGAGACGATGTAGAATCAGTGGCTGAGATCTCAAATGGAGTCGAGAGGTCACTCTGGTGGACATTCTTATGCACTATATAGATAACACCTCTTCGGTTTTAATGTATTGCAATGGCTAGAAGTAAATACCTGAAACTACCAAACTCCAACCCAGCAGTCTGGATTCCTGAAGACAATTATATAATAATGTAGATTACAAGGGGTGATAGTGTGATTGTGAAAACCTTGTAGATCACACCCCCTTTATCTAGTGGATGGATGGATGAGTAGAAAGACGGGGATAAAAACTAAATGACAAATGGGATGGGATGGGGAGATGGTTTGGGTGTTCTTTTTTCATTTTTATTTTTTATTCTTGTTCTGATTCTTTCTGATGTAGGGAAAATGTTCAGAAATAGATTGTGGTGATGATGAACACATAACTAGATGATCATACTGTGAATGGTTGACTGTATACCATGGATGATTGTATGTTATGTGAATGTGTTTGAATAAAACTGAATTAAAAAAAATGAATAAATGAAATGAGCCTGTTACTTCAAGGAAAGTATCTGACAGTATTTGTTGCCAGTGGCAAAGTTTGAGCTTTCAAGTTAACATATGAATTTTTTTTTAGTTTGCATCTGCCACTGTGAACTTGACAGCTTCCCAGTACTTTTGATGAGATTGCTGGTGATACTGTGATTGTTTGACAATATGTACTGAAATGTGTCAGCATTTTGAACCAGTATTTTCCAAATGACCAAGACTGCCTGATGTTACAAAATCATGAATGGGCAAGAAAGAACTGCTCAAAGTGCAAAATAGACCAGAGAAATGTAAAGCAACCATAGGAACATTCATTGATATGGTTTCATATTCCAGTTGAGATTAACCTTTAGGAAACTACCATTTGTCAGTCTTGGTATAGTCAAAATAATACCTACAAACATCCAAAATAACTAATACTCCTCCTTGTTCCAATTAGATCATGGGTGAGGCCAGAGTTTCTTCACATATTCAATCAAAATCTATCACAACAGACTGAATGCAGAAGCAGGTCTAAAAACCCAGCTCTCGTCTATAAAACCAGACATCGGGAAGATGTGCATGCAGGTAAAACAAATTTTTGAAAAATACATTTTTCACAAGAAAAAGTGTACATGTAATATAGCTATTTTTAAATGAATATTTTAAGATTTAATTTCTAATAATAGATAGACGTGGTGGGCTGGTAAATTTTAACGACCAGCTTCCCTGGGAAGAAAAAAACCCTGATTTGCAGCGTTTGCTGATTTCTGTGGTGTAAATAGTCTCATCTTGGCCAATTTCAAGGAAGCAACACGTCACTGATGCAGAGCTGGGAAGAGAAACCCACTCAGCTCCTGCTGGCGGTGGGGTGAGCCGGCTCCCCTACACCCCTGGATCTACCCCAGGCGGCCTTCCTCCCTGATTCTGAAATTGTAAAGCAGTTCTGGGAGCACCAGGGATTTGGATCTGGAAAATCGCTGCCCAGACCACCGCTCTCTTCTCTACGAAGCCCTCAGCAGGCCCAAAGTCCAGAGACAGGACACAGTGTGGCCTTCAATTATTAATGTACTTTCGTTAACATCCTAAAACCTCTCTTCCCAGTTTTCTTTCAATCCCCTGGCACAGATCTCCTGAACATTTTTACTGTAATCCTTTCTTAAGGATTTGTTTTTTACTTTTAAGAGGGCTTTTTTGGGGAATCCCTTCAGGAAGGGCTCCGAGTTGATTCCAGCCCTGTTATTGCCATGCTTTACTAGGCAACTTGGGTGCCAAACCAAACAGATTTGACTCTTGATGACCGAAAGGTGCTGAGTACGGCAATGGATCTGAGCTTAATATCCTCCCTCTGCCTCCTCTGCATTGATGGGGGGAAAGAATGAGAAAAATTGCCAAGAGTTTATATAAACAAAATACTTTATTTGAAAAAAAAAAAGGCCAAATTACAAAACTTTTATACAAAGACATACTCATTACCACGTCAGAGTCCTTAATGGACCTCAATTTCTGTCACTATTTGGTTGAACACAATGAAACTGCCATTCTCGTATATAAATGACGGTTGAGTATTGGCAACTCCTGGTGGTTCAGCCCCAAATAAAATGAGCTGGTGGCTAAGATTTCTTCAGCAGCAAGACGCTCCTAATGCCTTATCTGTTTATGCTACAAACAGGTGTCCAAGTAATAAATAGGTCTACTTGAGAAAAGACATCCTGTGCCTAAACACACTGGAAATTGTATTTTGTGGGTGTTTAAGCCAAGTTATCTGAGTTCTGGTTCTTTACTCTTTCCAGCTCACCTTCTGCCCTGTTCTGTGGTCTCCTTACTCGGCCTATTCTTAAGAGATGAGAAAGCTGTTGGTCCCAGGCCCCGTTGCCATAAAGCCAGTCTGATTTTGGTTTGATCATTTATTACAAGTCGTGAAAACATGGCGGACCCAGGTTTTCCTTTGAAACAAATATTCAAGTCTCCACCACAATCAAAACATTTCCTTCAAATAAACTATTCCAATGCATCCTCCTTCACATCTTGTTTACTCCTTCTTTGCCTCTAGGTATTTTGCATCCAAGAAAATAAGAAAGATCTTGCTGCGGAGGTGAGCAGAAAGGGGAAGCATATGATCCAGATAATCCCAGGCAAGAGGTGAACAAACACAGGTGAGCCACGTGTCATTTATGTTCAAGGTTTAATAAGCACCTCCCTCATCCTGAAACCCTCAGCTCTGTACAATGTATTTCACTTTACATGGAGCTGAGATAAAAATAAAGCTTTCTTACAAATTACATTTTTTTCCAGTGAATTGCTTTGCAGTAAAAATAGCTGCTACATAAATCCCTCCTGATCTCTGAAAAGGAGTCACATAGTTCCAAAAATAGTTTTCTTCTTTTAATCATACAGAATAATCTGGAGCACGGAAGTGGAGCGAGGGAAGGAAACGGCTGGTCAGGAAGAGGTGAGTTGGGGAAATGTGGTTAAACCAAAAAATAAAATAAGTTCCATGTACAAACTGATTTAAAGACATGCATAGACGTGGAAAACATATGCCATTTGTCCAGAAAAATACTGCTTTATCACTAACAACCTTTACATTACAATTAAAGGAGAAACCACGGGGAGGCTGGATGAGCCCCAGATAATAATAGTTTCTTATAAAAACTCCCAAATGTACAAAGTCCTTGCCAGATACTAACCATGGCAAAACAAAACGAAACAGAACACACACAAAACACCAGAGGGATTAACCCTCTTAGACCTTATTCCCGTAGGCAAATTAAATGTAAGTAATACACATTTTACAACTTGGTCTGCTCTTGGCAGATGAAATCTTTGTAAAATGCTGTGTATGTGCTACTGAAAAATGGAATAAACGTTGGATGTCTGCATTCTCACTTCAAATAGTTATATAATTATTTTAAATTACAATATACAATTTCTGTTAAATAGGACTGTTAAAGGACCTTGATAATTATAAGATTACAGTAATATATACAAAACTACCTTCTGAAATGGCACAACTGCTTCCTTCCCAACCTCCTTCCCTTCTCCAACAAAGAGAATGCTTTCATATTTGCTATTCCTGGTTACAAAAGGCAAAAGGAAAAATTTTTTTAAATGTCTGTGCATCCACACGATGTGCTTTCTCTTTTGCAAATCCAAAACAGCCTCAAGAATCCTCTCACATGGTCTGCTTTGAGCCAGGCTGGCTCTCCGAGCTCTTCTCGCACGGCCATCTTAATTTAATGGCATTATAAATAGTATTTTCCTGTCAGCAGACTTTGGAAGCAAGGAACCACGAGGCCCAGTGAGGCAGCCTCGTCAAAGAAACCCAGTTTCGGATGAAGTAAGGCCACTGCTCCTCTGCGACTTTCCCGGATGTGTTAAATCCCTTCTTTCCAAGGCCCTTGGAGAGGCTGGTCAGTTTCCCACACAGTCCCGCCCAGGGCCAGCTGGGGTCTGTCCCACCCGGGCCTCAGTCCTCCGTGTCTGGCTGCACCCCCAGGATAGTGTGCAGCTCCTCGGGCGTGAACCCCAGCAGGTTCTGGAGGTCACACACGAAGCGGTACACGTAGCGCTTCCCCGACGTCTTATGGATGATGTTCTTGTCATAGTAATAGCGCAAGCCCCGGCTCAGCTTCTCGTAGTTCATCTTGGGCTTGTTTTTCCTCTTTCCCCACCTGCGGGCCACCTGTGGGTGCACACGGACAGAAAAGGGTGACAGTCAGTGTGTCAATCAAGGAGAAGGTAACAGTGGCGGCCCTGATCACGGCTCGAATGCATTCTCGCTGCAGAAACTGGACAGCTACAGAAGGCACACACAGAGGTTCACTTTGCTTCTGAACACATGCTCCAGGGGCCCAAAGGACCCTAGACCAGCCAGGGGTCCACTGGGCCCCTCAGCCCTTTCTCTAGAGGGGGAGGGCAGAGGGGTGCTGGGGAGGGCCTTGGGCAGCGCCTCCCGGTTCCTAGTCCGACTAGAGCAGCTAGCAGTGGGGATTCCCGGCAGGTGACGTGCCTCCTTCCTCCAGGCTTCTCTTTCCCGATGGAATTAGGGAGGGGAGATCAGCCTCTCCCGGTGAGTGCTAGAGAGCAAAACATCTCCTTCATTCTGTGCAGGTGGGGCCGGTATCAGATCTGCCCGGGGCCCCCGACCCTTCAACCCTCCAGGAGCAGGGAACCCAGGTCAGGAGGCCGGGGTGGGTGACACCGAAGAAACTCCTCACACCGAATGGAGAAAGGCGAATTTCCTACGGCACTTTCGGACGGGGTGATGGTTCACTTTCTGTGTCAACTTGACCAGATGATGGTGCCCAACTGTTTGCTAAAACCCCAGCTAGATGTTGCTGGGCAGGTACCTGGTAGACGTGATCAGCATCTACCCTCAGCTACTCCTTTAAGTAAAGGAGATGACCCCAATAGGGTGGGTGGGCCCCGGCCAATCAGCTGGAGGCCTTCAGAGGGAAGAACTGTGGGTTCCAAAAACAAGATATTCTGCCTCAAGACAGAATCAACTCCTCTCTGAGATCCTGCCCTCTCCTATGGGGCTTGGACTCAAAACTGCACCTCATTCTTACTGGAATTTCCTGCCTGCCGCTCTGCCCTACTGCTCTCGAACTTGCCAGTCCCCACAACTGCGTGAGGCAATTCCTTAAAATAAATCTCTTAATGTCCATATATACACATTTATCCTGCTGTTTCTCTGGGGAGCCCTGACTGGCTGAAGTCTGAGCCTTTTTATCAGACACAAGGAGATCCCCTTCTTGTGCCCAGAGAACTGAATCTGTGAACCCCACACAACGCGATCAGGTTTTGGAGCCCAGAGCTCACCCCAGGGCTCTGTCCATACCTCATCGGGGTCAGCAAGCTTAAACTCCCATCCGTCCCCGGTCCAGCTGATGAATGACTGGCAAGATTTGTCCGAGAGTAATTCCAAAAGGAACTGCCACAGCTGAATAGGTCCACTTCCTGGTGGGGAGAGGGAGGAGCGTCAGGCATTTTTACAGATTTTCAATACAGCAAGGCTTTACTAATCCCAGTTAAGCAAACCGACTTAAGAATGTAGACCCAACTCCTCTCTGAACCGGATTCCAACGCACAGGCGCAACCCCAGGTATCGGTGATGAGGACTAAATGCTTTCACACAATGACACCAGACACCAAATACGAGGTCTTCCTCAACCCATCTCACTCCTGGAAAAGGCGCTGCTTGGCCAAGATACTCCTGCCTGGACTGACAGGCCCGGCCTTTCTGGAAACAGTGGAGGGCCCTCAACTCTCAGCAGTAAAACTCCTTACCCTCTTTAATTGCCTATGTCTAGAAAAACACAGTAGGAGCAGCTGAAGGCACCTCACCCCTAACCAGGCACATCTGCGGTGAGATCTCATTCCGCCGTCTTCCTGCTCAACGACCGTGAGCCAGTTACTTAATCTGAGATCAGTTTACTCAAGAGCCACATGGAGTAACATCCATTGCCTCACAGCCCTCGCTTGAAGTATGGGGCCTCTCGTCTGCCTTTTCTTGATTAATCTTTAGAAGCACCCTGGGGAAGCGCGTGTCACTGTGGGCCTGTTTTACAGATGAATCAGCTGTGGCTCAGGGGCCGGCTGCTTCACATGGACCTCATATCCATCAGTGGGGGTGACAGGAGCCCGGAGCTTCTGGCTCAAACCCCATCCTCTTTCCACCAAACGGCATTCCCTTGAACCTGAGGGCTGTCACCCATTGGGTGCCACCACAGAGCACAAAGGACAGGCGTTCTGGACCCAGGCAGGGCCAGGCTACCTGGGAGGCCCCAGGAGAGCTGCTCCCCGTGGAGCCCAGGCCCCACCTGTGAAACGGGAGCCCACCACCACCCGAGCCAGGCTGTCCTGAGGACCAGAGACCATGCGCCCAGTGAACCACCCTTGTCGGCAGTTAACAAGCGGTAACTAGCATTACCGTTGAAGGGAAAGGAGGGCTGCACTCAGGGGACCCAACACCACCAAACTGTTCACTTTAAAATGGTGAACAGTGGAAAGAGTGAAAGGAAACGTGTGTGGCTGTTGATTATCAGGCCCTGCCTGCCGTGTATGAAAACTACAATTTCACACCCTCTTTACATGTCTTTTAATATATGGATATGATTGGTTGTTTTAGATAACATTAAAAAACAGATACCTACATATTATTATTTTAAGCTATCAGACATTTTTAAATTGGTATTTTTTTAATCTTCAGTGGCATCACATGGTCAAAAAATGAAAAAAAAACATACATTTAAGGACATACAGAGCAATGAAAAAAAGGTTTCAGTATTTTGCTGAGGTTCTGGAATCACCTGGTTCTAAAAACAGCTTTAATATCTGTCCCTTGCCTGGACTAGCTCGCACTCAAACTGTAAATATAAGAGCAGATGGATTTTAAAGGCAAGAAGAGGTCAGCAGTCCCTGTACTCCTGGAGGCTGGCTCTGCGCCTCTGCCCGGCGCCAGATAACATTCTTTGGAATCCCTGAAGTAGGTGAGTCACGGCCAAAGCCTCCTCCTTCTCCTTCCCAGAATGACGGAGCACTTCCCAGGGGAAGGAGCTGCCTGTGGATTCTCATCCACTCCACCCAGCTTTGTGCCTCTGGAAATTCCTGCAAGGCTGGCATTCTTAGAATTCAGGGAGGTAGCGACGCATGTGTGAAACGTGGAATGTGAATATGATCGTGCGTAAACCAGAAACACCCTCAATGGGCACGGCCCTGCGGTGAGACCGGCCCCGGGGAAGCTGCCCAAGGAGAGCCCTTGGTTGCCCCACTTGCTCACCTGTGAAGCCGGCCAGCACGGCCGCAGGGATAACCGGTTTGCCCTGCTCCACCGGGTCGCTCCTCTCTTGGATGTAGTCCTTGAACGACATGGTTGGCTTGCTGAGGCAGAGGGACTGGCTGCAGTCGTCTTCGAAGCTCTCGAAAGAAGGCACCCGTTGCACATCTAGCAAGGAGGACTGGCTGTTCCAGGACTGGAGCAGCGAGTCTGAACTCTCGAAGCTGTCGGCACCGTTCTCGGGGGCGTCGTGGTCTGCTGGCTTGCCTGGCCAAGACAGACAACCAAGCACATATATGGCGCGATTCCTACCAGGCCACCGAACGTTTCACACACACTCTGCTACGGGGACTGTTCCCCAAGGAACTCTCAAAATGCTCTTCTAATGCGGTGCTTATGTCTTCTGATAAACAAACCATACCACTCACATCTTCTACCCATAGAAGAACAGATCACTACACCAGAGCTTCATACGATAAAATACTATACAGCAATGAAAAAGAAAAAACTGCGGCTGCACCCAACCACACGGTTGAATCTCACATGTGAGGATGAGCAAAATACAAACACAGAAGAAAACATACTGTAGGATTCCACTTATATGAAGTTCAGGAACAAGAAAATTTAATCTCATCTATGAGGATAAAAGCCAGAATAATAGTTGCCTCTGAGGTGGGGGTGGTTTTTGACTGAGAAGGGGTAGGAGGGAGCCTTCCACGGTGTTGGAAACGTCTCTGTCACCATCTGGGTGGCAGACACACAGGTACATATCTCTAAAAATTCAACAAGTTGTACACATAGGCTTGTGTATACTCTATTTCCACTAAAAAGCCAGTCACATGCCTGCATCTGTCTCCACAAAGCATCCCTTTAGGTGGAGGACTCAGCAGGGACTTTGTCTTGTTTTCCTGGTCCCTTCAGTGCCCAAGCCAAGGCCTGAAACACACCAGGTGTGTGTTTGTCCAAAGAACCAATTATCTGTGATAGTGAGCGAAAGGCACTTCGAACTTGGCCAAGTACCCTGGCTTCAGACTCAGTGCACGTAGTTCCTATCGCGCTCTGAATGGGGCGACCTCGGCAAGTTTGCTCCTTCCCACAATCAGACCAATAGCCACTTGGAAGCTTCTGATCTTACCAGAATTGCTGGTGAGCAAATTCAGGCTGGTTCCTGGGAAGTCCCGGCTGACGGAGCAGTAGTTGACGCTCACGGTGTCGAGCCGCGACTTGGGGTACATAGGAAACTCCTGTTCAGAGCTGAGCACACCGGGCGTGGCAGAGGATTGACACAAGGTGTCCAGAACGTTGCCTTTGGGGTAATTCTGTGTCTGCATTCCATACGGCATCTGTTCCACGCCAAAACCTGTTCGGACAGAAGCTACTGATGAACACCGACCAGGTGGTGGCCGCAGCCCTCACAACTCTCACAGCAATCCAAACACGGCCAGTTGTGCGTGCCCTGCCCCTCTGCAAAACCCCGGCGGAAACATGGACTTTGGGGGACAGGTTTTTCGCTAAGTCCTCTTCTCCTCAAACCACCTGTATTCTCAACAAATAAACCTGTTTGCAAAACAACAGCTGCCTCTAGACACAGGACTAACCCAGGACTTGATGCCTCAATGATAATATTTCGACACCTAAAACATACCAAACATTTCCACCTGACCCTCAGGATGACAGGGGTCACTGGCTCTTTTAGCTTCTGAGGAAACTAAAGGCTCAGAAAGAAGTGATCTGCGGAACATCATGTGAGTTGTACAGAGCAGAACTGGCTCAAGCAACCATGCCTCCTGGCGCCAGGTGCAGTCCTTGCTCCATCCCTTACATCATGCTCCTTGCAACTAGGTTCACCGGGGAAAATCTAATTTTTCTGGAGACCAAAGGAAGCTCTCTTACTCTGACCCAGCATGAGACAGGCAGAGGACCTCCCATTGTGCTACACTTGGAAAGACCTTCTGAGGAGACCAAGAGGTGAGCCCCAAGCAGGGGTAGGGGGAGGCAGAGTCTGCAACTGAACTCAACAGTTTACCTCAGGCCTGACTGGGAGCAGAGAGCTGGACTGACACTATTCTGATGATGGGGTTTTCCAGTCACCCTTCCCCGAGCCCACTCTCACCAGTGCCAGAGATCAGAAGGACCTGAATTCCTTGTACCTCTTAAAACCCCAAAGTTCAGAGCAAAGTTAGCACGACTTGCCACACCTCTGTGCCCACCACCTCTTATTTGCAATCCTGGCTTGACAGGTGGCCACTGCCATCAGCTTGCTGAATCCCGCCCCTCACTCCAAGACCTGCCTAGACCTGTGCGGATTCATCCAATGGCTGAATGCAGAACTGATTTAGTAAGAAAAGGAGTTCATTTCACTATTTGGCTGTGATGATCTTGACAGGTTTTCCAGCTCCTGGAATCAAGCCAATAGCCTTGTTTAAAGGAAAGTAAATGTGAGCCACGTGGGCAATTTTGCATTTTCCAGTTGCCACATCCAAAGAGTGGAAAAGAAAGAGGTGAAATTATTTTAAATCTATTTAATTTTTAACCTAATATAACAGATATTATCATTTCAAAATGTGATTAACATTTTAAAAAACATTAAGGAGACATGTTACATTTTTGTTTCGCACTAAGACTTTGAAATCCGTGCTGTCTCCCCTTACACACACTCCACTTCTCAGGAGCTCACAAGCCATGCACAGCTGCCACGTGGGACAAAGCACATCCAGGCTGCCCCTCTGAACCTTCCACGGAGAGTCCAAGTCTACCAGAATGACTTAAAACCAAGTTAAGGGCACAATCAGTCGAACTGACCTAATGAATTGCTATTAATCCAATGAGGAACTGAGTTGAGGTGTGAATTTCCTTCATAATGATCTTCTGTCTTTTCTTGGTTTTCTGAAAAATAGACAAAGGAGATGTAAGATTCCAAACCTAAGTAAAACTGCACAAGAAAAGAGTTACTCTCTAAATTACTATAACATGGAATACATGATTATTTTAGAATAACTAGCAAGCAATAGTGCCTCACATTTAACCCAATCGTGTCCGGCTGAATGAGTATCTATCTACTCCAAGTCACTATAATGTGATTT
>PVKY010012382.1:0-11547 GCA_004027775.1 Bradypus variegatus | reverse complement strand
GCTCTATACCCAGCACTTCCCTAGGTGCAGAGACTGCAGCCGCTAACAGGCGAAAGCTCTGCCTGGAGAGAGCTGACATTCTAGCAGAGAAGACAGAGAGGGTGTGCAGGGGAAAAATCAAGCAGGGAGTGGGGACTTGTGGAAGCCCTGGGTGGGGTCTGTGATTTTAGATTTGGGGGTTAGGTTAGAGAAGGCCTCACTGGGAAAGCGCCATTTCAGCAAAGACCTACAGGAAGGGAAGGCATGGGCCAGGAGAGTTGCAGGCAGAGTGAATGAATGAGTGAGTGAATGCATGAATGAGCAGGTGTGCATGGGAGGCAGGAGAGGGCTCCCCCAAGAAGCTTCACAGCTTGCCTGCTCACCACAAACTTGTCCTAATGGCCTAACTCCCCAAGTCTGAATAACAAGAAGCGACATGCCCATTAAAATGGAAGTCAACCATATTCGATGTTAATAAAGGCATTGGCAGTAGTTACAGTCTGAAGGGGGGGAGCTGACCTTAATTAAGACGCCGTTAATTAAGCTGTCAGTACAGTAATGACCTCGGTTGTTAGCAAGTTTGATTCAGGAACTGTTTCTTGGAGACCTCACAATTTCCCCTCCATTCGATTAATAAATCTTCTGTGCTCATTGTCATCTCTTCTTCCCGTTCGTTATGCCACCTCCACGGGAGATGGAGCCCCAGGATCTCTTCTCAATCAATGACAGAGTCAGGATTCCATAACCTCAGATACTCAAGCGTCCCAGAGGTTAGAGGAGAAGAAAACAGAGGTCAGGAAGGTGGGGAAAGGGGTGGGCTGCATTTGGGGGCCTCTGTATGGGGTGCTAGGCAAGTCCATCCAGGTCTGGGGTGGAGCTCAATGGGCAAGGGGTGCCATGGCCAAAAACAGAGCAGGAAACAGCTGTGTGGCCTGAGTCAAGTTCCTACCCCTCTCTGGGCCTTGGTTTCCTCCTCTGAATAAAGGGTTAATGATACCACATTCCACGGCAGATGGTGAGAATCAGCAAGACAACTGGGCATGGGAACACTGAATCGGGTGACTGTAAGGTGGTAGCTACAATGCTGGAGTTTTCAACTGCCAGGAAGGTCCAAACTCTAGAGATAATCAAATCCTCATCACCTTCCCACATTTAAAGTTCTGGTAACAACAAGATTTGAGTAGCAGATGCTGGAAAGGGCAGTAGGCTTAAGGGGTTTGACTCTGTGTGAAGGGTGAAGTGGGGGGCAGGGGTACCAAGCCGAGGCTGACCAAGTACCCACTGTGTCACCTCAAGCAAGGCCTGCTCTGGGTGTCAAAACTCTCCCATAAAAAGGGCAATGGCACCTCGCCAGCCACCTGCTCCCCCACTCCTCTGCCCCAGGTCTCTTCGGAATCTCTGGATGTGACCTTGGGAGTCCGAGAGCTGGAGAAGAGGGAAAAGACCCCTAGGGATATGGGAGGCAGGGAGCACTGGGCCCCAGCAGGCCTGGCCAGCAAACCTGCCAGGGGCCATGTGATAAAATGCACGTTCCTTGGCTCCCAGCAGACTGAACCAACTCAGAATCAGGATCCTAATACTTACCCCTGGTAAAATCACCATCAGATGAATTTGGGAAATACTGCCTTACAAAAGCAGCTGTACCCAAGGGACAGTCATGGCGGCTGTAGGGTTAAAATCACTGGGAGAACCCCAAAGAGTCCTAATGCTCGAACCTTACCCCAGACACATAAATCAGAATCTCTGGAGGAGGGGGCCCAGGCATGGGTATTTGGGGGATGCTCCTCAAAGCGATTCCAGGACAGAGCCTGGACTGAGATCTCCTCTCCTGGGCTAGAACATTCCAAGGTTCCTGGAGAACCTGGCTGAGCCTCAGTTTCCCCATCTCTAAAATGGGGTTTTTAATGCCTGCTCTGACATTAGATGACTGAGCACAGGAAGGAAGTCACTGTGGGCTCCCAAAGCAGATTGCCACGTTGAATCCAAATGGAGCACTCTCCCCGCCAGCCTGCTGCCCCCCAAGTGTCTCACCGCCCCTGAAAATCAAGAATTTCTCTAACACCAGTAAGGTTCCTGGGCCCAGGCTAAGGTGAGGAGGGAAGGAGGCAGCTGCCTCAGGAAGACCTATATTCCTGGTGACGATGATGGAAGTTCCACGTGGAGAAAGGATTTACTATTTGTTTCCAAAAATACAGCCAGGGCCTTGTCACAGGGAGGGAGAACTCCGGCATGTTCCGCTCCATCAACAAACCAACCTGTAGGCTCTTCCAGAAAAAGCAAGTAGATATCGTAGCACACCATAGATACAGAGGTTACTGCCATCACCCACGGGTGTCCAGTCTGGGACCTGCTGAGAGGTTTTCCTTCACGCTCCATTAGCGAAAAAGCAGCCACTCAATGGGGGGAGGGGTGCCATTCAAGTAGGGGCTCCATGGGCCCTTGCCATGGTTTAGGGGCTCCAGTGAGCTCAGGCCTAGGAGGAGCCCCCCAGATGGAACCCTACAGATTGCTCCAGGCCTTCCCCCTTCCTAGTTCTGGGGACTGAGCCCAGTCCTAGGAGATCTAGCCCTGCTCCCTAACCTTACGAGTCCATTCTGAGGTCTCCAAACAGCCCCAAACAACCCAGACACCATTAGCAGGTGGAAATGTGAAACTGGGCCTCAAACCCCACAACCTAAGGACCCTGAGGAGGCGCCCTGCAAGGTCACAGGGCAAAGGTCACTCACACCAGAATAGCACGCTGCAGAGACCCAGAAAGCTTCCCAAGAAAGCTGACATTCTGATCCCACTGTCCCCCAGGGAGCCTGGCTTAAGGAAGCATGGGCTTCAGTTTCCATAAATACCCAGGCCCCGTGATGTCACCGCCCCGTGCAGACTTTTAGTAGCCTCTGCTGCTGGCTGAGGACCAACAGACAGGCACCCTGCTGTCAGCCCCCAGAACACCTGGGTGCCACAGCCAGACACAGATGTCTCCCTGTTCTCAATGCCGGGCTGGACCTTGGCCTGTCCCCACTGGACGCAGGGTCCTACCCATGGGCTCAACGTGCCTGCTGACCCTCCACTGGGCATGGCTGAAGCACTGTGTTACTGATGCACCAGTACGGACTCACCATGGCCCACACCAAAAGCCAAAATTGTAGTAGCGGGTCTAGGGGCCCCGGATACAGACGAGGGGGGTACAATTGTGCTGAGAGATAGGGAATTTCACAGCCCGATGGAGACCTGCTGACTAATAGCCTTTTTCTCGTCACCAGCGACAAACACCTCCGCTGCAAGGGGCAAACGCCTGGCATGCCTGGCATCCCTGCCAGGTGGTCAGCTCCCTCTGCAAGCCACCTGCATAGCAATCTGGGCCCCCCAACCCTCAGGGCACCCTGACTCCCCACCAAGCCCCCTCACTCCAGCTCCAAGAGCCATGCTCAGCTGGGGCCCCCTCTGGCCATTGGCCTCACGCAGCAGGCATAGACCTGCCACATATACTCACAAATAGCGTCTCCTGCAAGCCATCGTGTCTGGGGTCAGTTCTTCCCTTCGCTTTCTCTCTCTCTCTCTCCAGCTGGGGAGGCTCAGTGTGGTTAGAAGGGGAGCAGATTACTCAGGCGAGAAGTGGAAGGGAAGAAAATTAAATGAAGGGGCCAGTCACATTCCTGGGGGGTGGCAGGCTCATCCACGGAGGCTGGTGGCAGCAGGGGCGCTTGGCACGCAGGGCTCACACGTGCCCAGGGGCCTGCGGGGACGTCGAGTCACCATAGTCGCCAGGACGGGTGGGCGGGGGGCGTCTGCCTCTTCGCTGCTATCTGGGAGCCCCTCGGGATTTTTCCTTCCCGCACATCCGGGGTGGAGGGGCGCGGGCAAGAGGGGAGAGCCGGGGTCAAGGCTGCGCCCGGTTTGCTCTCGCAGCATCCAGAGGAGGGGCGGGCGCACCCGAGCCTCCCGAGGCGCCCCAAGGAGCAGCGGAGTGCGGCCGCGCTGGACCAATCGCCGACGCGCTCGTCGCCACGGCAACCGCAGCATCAGGCGCGGCCACCCCGCGGCGCCCTCGCTGCAAAGTCACGCACGCACCAGCCCGCGCCGGAAACCTGGAAATCTGTTGCTAAAAGGCACACGCTGCCCCCGGCAGCCTCCGATGACGCCGCTTTCCAAGACGCTAGGAGCCACCAATTGCACGGAGTCAGCCGGCCAAGCGTCCATCCTGGCTCTGCAACCTAAGGGCCTGGGAGACCTTGGGCAAGCCGCTTCCCTTCCGGGAGCCTTGATTGACTGACTGTAAAATGGGATCCTAACAGCGCTGTCCCAAGCTTACAGGGGGCTTCCCGCAGCCCGGTGCTCAGAAGCTGCGGAGCACCTCTCACTTATGCTGGCCCTGCCCTAAAGGGAGCCAGACCAGGGCCAGCGAGAAATCCTTGCCTGGCTGTGCTGGCCATTCATTCACTCAACAAACACCTGGGAAGCACCTTCCCGTGTACCAGAGGTGTTGCTTTTGGACTAGCAACGCCGGGGTGAATAAGGCAGAAGAAGGATCTGCCCTCATTGTGCTTACATTCTAAGAGGGAAGACAGAAAATGGGTGCAATCAAATACATCATTTTGCATGGTAAGGCGGATCAGGATAAAAATAGAGCAGAAAGGAAGGAAGGGAGGGGCAAGGAGGAAGGGGAGGGGAGACGAAGGGCAGGAGGGGGAAAGGACGCTGCAGGGAGTGTGGGCATCTATATTAGATGGAGTGGTCAGGGAGGGTGTCTCTACCAGTGCAAATGTGGGCTGAGATCTGAATGATAAAAGATCCAGGGGAGAAGCATTCCAGACAGGGAACTCTGTGCCAAGGCAGAGCTTAGGATAATTGAGCAGGTGAGCCCCAGGGAGGTGAAGGTGAGGTCACACCCATCTTCTCCTCCCAGATTCACTTTCCTTTCACACAGGGATCTCTCTCTTCTTATCTGATGCTCAACAGACCGGTCTTTTTCCTCATTTGTAAACTCCAAACCTATCTCGGAGATATATATGTATACACAGACACATCCCACACACGTGCCATGACCTTCACAGCAACCCTGGTGAAGTAGAATATTGCTATCCCGTTTCCCAGAGGACACTAAAGCCCCAAAGGTTCAGCAAGTGGCCCGGGTCACACAGCTGATGGTGAGTGGTACAGCCGGGGTGGTCTGGCTCCAGAGTCTCAGTTCTTAACCATCTGCACTGCTGCTGGCTGGGAGGACTAAATGAGAAAATGGGGAGGACCGGCCTGGCTCCCAGTTTGCAGCTCAGAGGGCTCTTCTTCTTCCTTTTCTCTCTGGACTCTCAGACCCACTGATCTTAGGGCACAGAGGGATGCTCCATCCTCGAGGCCCTCTCCTTCCTTTACAGCAGTGGAAATGGAACACAGGGAGGGTGAGTGACTCAACTGAAGTTGCACAGCAGAGGGGGCAGAGATGGGATTAGACCCAGTTCTTGTGACTCCACGTCCTTAAATGAGTGAGGGTTAGAGCTGAGGCAGTGGGTGGCTGAGGGGGAGTACATGGGAACTGCACGGTGCCTCCTGGGTCACCCTCCCAAGGGGTAGCAACCCAGAATGGTTTGGATTCCGCTCTTTGAACTACCAAACTTCCTACACCCTGGAATTCCCTCCCTGAGATGCTGTCAAATAGGTTATTCATAACTCTGTGGGCTTCACACATCGCAGAGCCCACCCCACCTCTCTCCTCTCTGAAATGCCACAAGGTATAAGTAACATCACAATAGCAACAACTACAACCACAGCATCACAGGGGCTCGTTTTGTTTCAGGTCCGATTGTTTTGCCATCTTAGTGACTCTTCAGAAACAACCCCCATGAAGTAGGAATAATTCCCATTCCCACTCAAGAGAGGGGATATCACCTGCGGGGGTCTCATCTCCAGGCAGAGACAGAACCGAGAGGAACCCACATCTGGGAGGCTCCTAAGCCTGGCTTCTAGCATGCCCCTCACACCCTCCTCAAAGTGGCGACTCTTTCCTCACTTCCATTTTATTACAGAGAGGGAAACCAAGGCCCAGAGAGGTAACGTGGGCTGCCGGGGATGGCCCGGAGCTCACACCAGGGACCTTTCCCAGATTTCTTCTCTTGCTTCGTGGAGCCTCCCAGGATGGGGGTGGGGGGTTAAATCCATCTGCATACCCACCACTTCTTGGCATTTCTCTCTTATACCTTACATGCATTTTCTTGTATTTTATACTGTTATTTCCAAAGAGGGCAAATGGCAGAGACCCCCGGCATTCAAAAACAAATGCTGAGATTGCAGGCTTTTCTAAAATACCATGGACCGCATACCTAGGAAGTGCTTACAGCGGACACGGGTGGCTTTTGACTTCTAAGGTTTGGTGTCTGGCACTGGGTCACATGCAGAGGAGGCCTCAACAATCGTAGCCCTGAGATTCCGACTCTGGGCTCTGCCTCGAGAACCCAGTCTCATCCCTTTGGGAAGAGACTGAGGTCAGAGAGGCCCCCAGCAAGGCGATGTGCTCGCTTTGCTGAGGGCCCACTACCGTGGCAGGTAGGCAGCCTTGCCATCACCGACCCTGACCAAGGGTGTCTTGCAGGCTCACCCACCCACCTGGGGCACGGCAGGAATCCACCAAGGCCCTGGCATCCAGCTATGGCAGTCCCTTCACTCCTGGGCTCCTCTGGAAATGCCTGTGTTCGCCCCCTGTGCCCCACGTTACCACTTAGGGAACCCCTTGAAGCAAACCAGATTGGAAGGAGAAAGCAGCTGCCAAAGAAGGGGTTGGGGAAACATTTCACCTCCAGGACGGCGCCCCCATCTTCATGCCTCCGCCTGCTTCCAACATTGGAAAATTCCAACCTGCAGGTAGACAGGCATATTCCTGCAGAGAGCAGCTTGCTTCCCAACCTGTGGCTGCCGTGCTCCCATCTCTCCCCAAAGCCAAAGGAGCACGACAGAGTTCAGGTAGAGGAAGGATGGAAGAAGGGTGGCACACACAGTCGACAGACGTGCAGATCATAGAACCTTCCAGGCACGGAGACCTAGAGTCCTTGGAATCGCGCGTCTTCATACAGGGGCAAAAAAGGACTCTGCCCCCACCCCAAACCTCCGATCACTGCCCTGCCAGTCGCCCACTTTTCTCGTGGAACTGAAGAATCACAAGCACTCTGACTCTTCAAATCACACAGCCATGAACCCTTCAAATCCTGAAATTTCATTTTCTTTTTGTTTGAGCTTTACATTTTCAAGAAACAAAATCTTAATGACACAAATAACTGAAAATCCTTTTTTGCTGTTGTTTTTAAACACTAGAGTCCTCTGACCGGCCCCCTCCAAAAAATTCCAACTACCCTCTTTCATCTCTGCAGAGGTAGCTGCTGTCATCTGTTTGGAGCACATCCTTCCAGAACATTCTATGCCGTTATCTACATATATATGTCTGTGGAAAATATAAAGTGTTATGTAGAGTCTTAAAAATGGTATCATATGAAGATATGACATTAAAAAAAAAGATTTAAAATATGCGAAGGGGCTTAAAAGATGAATACAATGAACTTGGATGCACCCAGCACCCAGTACAAGAACTAGAACATTATGAAAATATGACGGAAGCCCCCGGGACCCCTCCCCAACGCTTACCTCCTCCCATGCCCACTACTGTAATTTTGGGGTCGATTTTTCCTCTGCAGTTTTCCTACCCAGATAGCATTGACAAATGAGACGAACACATCATGCATGTTTTTAAACTTTACAGAAATGGAAACATACTGCATGTCATTTTCTGCAATTCTTTTTTCCCACTCGACATGATGTTTGGAGACTGAATCACGGAATCTCAAAAACCACAGACTCTTATATCATGCGTTTCCAAAAATCTCAGGCTTCTCTAATGATAGATGTGGGCTCTTGGAGCTGGGAGGGGGCCTGGCAGGCCTGCAGCCAGCCCTTCCCACATGTCTCTTTCCCCACCCCACACACCCCACACCCCTCACGTGCAGGCAGCAGAGGAAGCAGCCACAAGCAATTATGTTTGGAAATGTGTGTGGGCTTCTGGAAGCTTGGCAAGCAGCCCCCTCTGCAGTGCACCCAAAACCATCTGGCCGCCCTGCCCCCATCCTGGAGGTGGAGATCAGGTTCTGGCCCCAGCATGGCCCAGCAGCGGTCCCTGACAGGCCACTTAATTGGAATGGCTGATGCTTCCGGATGCTCTTCATGAAACCTGGCCAAGGGGACTCTGGAAGTCCCCAGAGCTGGCAGAACTCATTCGCTGCCGGCCTCCGTGCCAGGCTTGCCGCTGTGTGTGCCCAGTCTGGAGTCCACAGAGCCCAGCCTAGGCCCGAGATGAGGTGGGAGGGTGGCCCCGCAGAGTCACCCTGCAGAAGCTCACACAGCATGGGGGCTGCGCTGGCGGGAGGGAGGAGGCATGGGAGCCAGGTGCTGCTAGATTTCAGCCCCAGCACGACATGTTTCAGCTTCTGCCAAGGGTAGGACTCCACGTCCTGCTCACACTGAAGGAGAGAACATGTGGGTGCAGAGGGTGTCTAGCCCAGGCCCTGTTCCTTGGAGCCTCAACTTATGCACCTGTGAATTGGGTCTAAGGGCTCTGCCGGGGCCTTGGGAGACGGATGAGTGGGGGCGGACATGACAAGTAGAGGCAGGTGGATGGGGGCATGGTAGATCTGGACGGGCCAGCCCCTGACACAAAGAGCTGGAGATGAAGAGTCAGCAGTGTGACAGTGCCCTTGAGTTATGTGCTGTCCCTCCGCACTTTCCCCCTAAGTCCTGTCTACACCTTCTTTGCAGACTATGAGGCCTGGGGGTCAAGACTGAGGCTTCAGAACCAACTACCTGGGGTTGGAGGCCATCTCTGCCACCAGCTTTGGTCAGGGGACCAAACCGTAGCCTCTTTACCCACCAGGGATCATTGTGGAACCTTCATCAAAGAGTGGACTAAATGGGCTGATACAGAGAAAAAGGAGTCAGACCACAGCCTGGTACAGGGGGCCGCTCTGGGAAGTTCACAGAACTGGAATCCCCCAGGCACTGGAGGTAGGGACCTGGGGGAGTGTTCCTGCAGCCACTTACCCCTCGTATGTAAAAGTGGGGAGGGTCGGGCCCTCCCTCTCAGAGCTGTGAGGCTGGAACGAGAACAGGCGGCCCTTCCTGAACCTCAGTCGTTTTGAACCAACGTCACCCTGCCTCCCATTTCTCAATCCTCCTGTGCTAATATTTGCCTAATATTTTTCTCTAAACTTAAATAGTTTCATGTAAAAATAAAATGTTCTGGTGCATCAAAGGACATTATGAAGAAAGTGAAAAGACAACTTACAGTACTGGAGACAATAATTGCAAATCATATATCTGATAAGGGTCTAGTACCCAGAATATATAAAGAACTGCTACAAGTCAACAACAAAAAGACAACTCATTAAAAAATGGACAAAGGACCAGAGCAGGCATTTTCCCAAAGACGATCTACAAATGTCCAATAAGTTCATGAGAAGATACTTGATATCATTAGCATATAGGGAAATACAAATCAAAACCACTATGAGATACCACTTCACGCCCCCTAGGATGGCTATTATTTTAAAAAAATAACAAGTTTTGGCAAAGACATGAAGCAATTGAAACTCTCTTGCATTGCTGGGGGGGGGGATGTAAAATGGTGCAGCCGCTATAGAAAACAGTTTGGTGTTTTCTCAGAAAGTTTAACATAGAACCCAGCAACCCCACTCCTAGGTATATTTCCAAAAGAATCCAAAGCAGGGACTCAAACAGATATTTGTTCACTGATTCTCATAGCAGCATTATCCACAATTGCCAGAAGATGGAAGCAACCCAAGTGTCTACTGACAGATGAATAGATAAAACACAATGTGGTCTATCTATACAATGGAATATTACTCAGCCATAAAAAGGAATGACGTTCTGATCCATGCTACGACATGGGCGAACCTTGAAGACATTATGCTGAGTGAAATAAGCCACACTCAAAAGGAACAAATATTGTATGGCTCCACTTATATGAAATATCTACTAAGCAAAGTGATAGAGACTGAAAGTGGATTGGAGGTTACCAGGGCTGGGGAAGAGGTGGGAATGGAGAGTTTTTGCTTAATGGGTGCAGAGTTTCTGTTTGGGGTGATGGAAAAGTTTTAGGAACAGATAGTGGTGATGGTAGCACAACAGTGCAAATGCAATCAACACCTGTGAATTGTATTCTTGAAGGTGGTTTAAATGGGGGATGTTATGTCATCTATATGTTACCAGAATAAAATTTTTAAAATAAAAAAATAAAATCTTATCACTATTGGAAACTTTGTACTCGATGTGCTAGTGACCCTCCT
Organism: Bradypus variegatus; assembly: GCA_004027775.1. Taxonomy (NCBI): domain Eukaryota; kingdom Metazoa; phylum Chordata; class Mammalia; order Pilosa; family Bradypodidae; genus Bradypus; species Bradypus variegatus. Next base: position 1,240 of record PVKY010012382.1, on the reverse strand, counting down.
CCACCGGTGAACGTTCAAATAAATAAATGTGATGACAAGGGACAAAGTGCTCGCTTGAAGCCCTCGCCCAGCCCTGAGTGCTGACAAGCCCTGTGTTGGTGCAGGGCGAGTGGGCACAGGGCAGAGGCCAGCACAGGCTGCTGGGGTGGCACTGCCCAGGCCGCGGCCTGGTAGGACAGGAGTCCCTGTGTGGAAGTGCTCTGGGAGGTCACAGGCCATTTGGGAATCACTGCTGGACCGTTCGTGGCCCCGATTCTCTTCCAGGAAACCAACCTGCCCTAGTGGTTTCCATCCCCTTCTCTGCTGCAGGGTTCTGCATGGGTATGCATGTGTGTCTACTGTTTGTAAGAAGGGGGCAGCAACCTGATGGCCTCGTGCCCCGTGGCATCACCGCTCGGGGCTGGTCTGCAGCATTCCGTCTCCAACCAGTCCTTGCAGGAATCCACAAAGCAGAGCTGGGTCGTGTGTAAGGGCTCAGAGACTGGCCAGCATGGATGTTTGCTGTCTAGCACGCAGATTCCAGGGCTTTCCCTGACCTCCCTGCCCACTGGAGGAGCACGGATCTGTGCTAATTCTCTATCCATTCATTCTCTCATTTATAACTTGCTGAACAATGCCGATCTTGGGCCAGATCCTGTCTAGGCAAAGGAGAGGAGTTTGGTATAAAGATGTGAAGGCCACATTCCCTGCCTGGAGGAAGGGAACACATGTGTCTTAAGATGTGTGTAAGCACCAACACTTTCCCTGCCCAGCCTCCTTCCCCTCCTTCTGGGCCCCTCTGCCTCTCAGTCCCCGTGGCTTGGGTGGTGTGTCTCCATGCCCAGCCCAGGCCTGGCCACCCTGAGCACCGTGTCCCCCCAGCACAGTGACTGGTTCAGTCATGGGCTTGTGCTTCGAGCCAGGAACCTGGAAGGCAGGCCCAGAAAGTTTGTTGGCAGTGCTGGGAGAGAGAAGGTCTCCTCCACTGAGTTGGAACCTGGGAGATACAAGCTGGCACTTGATACAGGGCCCCTAGGAGGTGCTGGTGCAGGAGGAAGCCGAACCAAGAGTCAAAGACAGACGGGTTCCCCATGTCATCACCCGAGTCCTTGGATCCAGCCATGCCTGAAGCTTTGAAGTTAGGCGAGCCAATATTCCCATTTTGATTTAAAGTAATTTGAGGGGGGTTTTCAGTCGCTTATAACCAAAAGTACTAATGCATGTACCTTCTAAGAATGATGATATAATATTGAGTGAATAT
>PVKY010012381.1:0-11545 GCA_004027775.1 Bradypus variegatus | reverse complement strand
GGAGTTTAGGTATGGGTGGCTGCATTACATTATAAAACCATGCTATTCGTACCCACTCAGTCTTCAATGTGGAGTGTTTTGTAAATGCATGTACACATATGTACATACATACATAGGGTTGTCCTTTACCAAGACCTTCAGTAATGCCGGACGTTTAAAGTTTAAAAGCTATTAGGGTGGGATCGGGTGGGTTTGTGCAGGTTGGTGTGAGGTAACGGTGCATCCCGGGGTGATTTGGGCAGAAAATAGAGATACGTGTGGGGGAGGGGCCCTCGGGAGCTGGGGTAAAGTGTGGAGATGTTGGGTGTCCCCCCCTGGGTTGGTGCTGGTGCTCTTGCAAACATTGAAGACTGACAATTTGATGTGCTGAGTCCTGGATCTTGGGGCTTGCCCTTGAGGAGCTTGTTGCTGAAAGGGAGAGGCTGAGCCTACTTGTGGTTGTGCCTGGGAATACATGCGGGGGAGCACAGGATATGGCTGCCAAGGGATGAGTCTGGATCTGGCATCGTGGGGTTGTGGGGGGTGGGAGAGGGTGTCTTCTTGACCAGAAGGGGGAGGTGAAGTGAGGCAGAGTGGAGTTTCCGTGGCTGGAGGATTTCGGGTGGAGTTCAGGGGTCACTTTGGAGGGCATTCTTGTGCACTATATAGATGTCTCTTTATAGGTTTTGATGTGTTGGAGTGGCTGGAGGAAAATACCCAAAACTGTCAAATTGTGACCCAGTGGCCTTGGTTCTTGGGGACGGTTATGTGACTGTGTAGCTTACATAGGGTGATGGTGTGGTTGTGGGGACCTTGTGGCTCACACCCCATTTGGCCAGTGTGTGGATGGATGGGTAGAGGAATGGGAACTAAAATTAGATGAGGAATAGGGTGGGATGTGGGTGTGGAATAATTTGGGTGTTCTTTTTTACTTTTATTTTTTATTGTTGTTTTTATTCTTTCTGGTGTAAGGAGGGTGTTTGGGAACTGATTAGGGTGATGGGTACACTGCTGTATGGTGATGCTATGAACGGTTGATTGCACTCCATGGATGGTTGTGTGGTGTGTGACTGTATCTCAATAAAACTGAATTAAAAAACTATTAGTTTCCCTGCTGGAGCAGTGAAAACTAAGCCTTCCTGAGTTTAAATTTTGATTAGTCTACTTTTTAGCTTTCTGCCTTGTCAAATATTCTTAACCTCTCTGAGCTATCTTTTGATCTTGCATAATGCTAATTATAATTATTTATCACACAATTGTTTCAAGAATTACATGATTTATATAAAACACTTAGCAGTGCCTAGATGTACTGAGTATTCAACAAAATATAGGTTTTATTTTAATATCACAATTGTTGTCCAACCTACCTCACTAAGGCAGAAGAGCAGAAAGCATTTCAGGTGGAAGCTCTCTCAAGAAATATATTGTAAACATGTCTAAGAAGTTGTATTACTTACTAAAGATCCAATTTTAAAAATTCAGCAATAGTAAACTACCTGGGGATTCAGGATTCAGGTGCCAATGGTTCTAAAACATATAATGTAAGGTGATAAGTCTTAGACCAAGTGAAGTTTCATAGAGAATAGATGACAAAACCTTAATTCTGATTCTGGGTGGGCAAATCTTAGTTTAAAAGGGCTAGTCTGATCTTGAGAATTACAGAATATCCCTGTTGTAAAGACAGGCGATAGATGCCTTAAAATGTATAAATAAACCATTTCAGAATATCTCAGTGATAAATTACTGATTTCATTTAGGTAATATATTTAAAGCAAATTCATCCTGAATGTGAACCATATCACAGTTTCCAAGCTACTTAGAATATTGGTAGAACCTTAGCTTTTATATTCATCTACTTATCTCAAAATACAATATATTTCTAATTTTTTATATTATGTGATCTTACAATTTGAGAGTTGGTTAATGGGATGGACTCATTTCTTCTATCTTGTCAACTAAAAAAAATGTTTACATACATGACCTGGGAATAATGATAATCAATCATTTAAATAATCAGTTTTCTTTTATGAAATCATATTCCTCACCCATATTTTCAAGACCCATTTTATGGTATAAAAGCTATAGAAACCTTCTTTGACCTACTATATGCTCCCAAAAGGCTCACATTTATTTATTATGCACCTATGCTTTATTCTCCTCCTCTAAACAGAATATTTATTAAAATCAAGACTCAAAGTTTAGAAAAAAAGAAAAGGAAAAGACTATGTTCTTATATACACATATTTCAGAAGAACAGTTTCATGAATAACTATGTATCTATGAGAAAATTATATTTGATTTTTTATCATTCTGGTTGTGATGCAGATTTTGATTTCAGAAACCTAAGTGGATTGTGACCTACAATTAAACAAACAAACAACCTGAAGGACAATGAAGAGCTTGTTTCTTCTACAATTTTGGTTTCTGTTTGGAATGGACACATTAGGCTTAAAAATTTCCAAAAAGAATAAATGAATTGAGTTGCTATATTTCCATACTTAGTCATTTACCATAAAGGTTTCAATTAGCTTCAGGAGTATCCCAAATTAATAGAGTTTATTTTACTGGTGTGGATATAGCAATAATAATGCATTTCTGGTTTAAGAATGAGAATGTTAGAAAATGATCATACATTTCAATACATCTCATATAATCTCTCTTATAAACTAAATATATCTGGTTTCCACAGAATACACTTTAAAACAATAATCATAGATTTTTAATAAGTAAATAATTTCAAAGATGATTGCCAGAAATGACAACTACACACTGTGACAAACTTTTAAATTTGTTTGAATGGAATATGCATCTCATATGATAATATTTCAAAAAAAGTATATGGAATATTAGTTTTAAAGTTTGTAGCAGATGAAAATATTATTTATTATTTATATAGAAATGTAATGATTTCTGCATTTCATATCGCATTACCTAAAATGGAAATGAAACAATATTTTATAATCTTGACATACTTAAAAGACAAAATAGTATGGTTGAAATATTTAACTCCATTTCATTGAGATATCTCAGAAAAACAAAATGAAAAGAGAAAAAATTCTCTAATGGAGAATATAAGTAAAATTAATATTTTTGAATAGAAAACTTTTATCTAAAAATAGTTCAGTAATAGTCATGGTAGCACAACATTGTGTATAACTCATTGTGCAAGGAATTATATATATGAATACGGTTAAAACAAGAAAATTTTAGGTTGTATGTATGTTACTAGAATTTTTTAAAAAGCTTGAAAAAATAAAGGGAAAATCAAATAAAAGCAATAAAGGTTGAAGCAAGTTATTAGACGCTTTTAACGGATAATTTGACAATATTCAATTGCTTTGGTCATTTCCTTTATATAATGCAACACTATAATCAATTTTTGATAAAGAGACAACCTTGTAAATCATATTCACGATGGCTTTCTTCACTTGTTGGTTCCTTAGGGTATAGATAAACGGATTCAACAGTGGGGCAACTGAGGTATAGAGCACTGCAATTCCTTTGGAAAAAGAAATTCTTTGTTGGACTGAGGGTTTAACGTACATGAAGATCCAGCTGCCGTAAGAGAGGGAGATCACAATCATGTGGGAAGAACATGTGGAAAATGCCTTTTTCCTCTGATTAGCTGATGGGAGTTTTAGAATCGTCAATGTAATATAGGTGTACGATGTTATCACCATTACCAACATGACCAATAGTGTCACTATAGATGAGATGAAACCTATCATCTCGATAAGCCATGTGTCTGAGCAGGAGATCTGCAGGAGGGGAGTAGTGTCACAGAAGAAATGATCAACAATGTTGGAAGTACAGCAGTCAAGGTTTAGACCCAAGGTAAGTGGTGGAAAGATGGTTAAGAACCCAGCCAGCCAACAACTGAGGACAAGCTGTGTGCAGACTTCGCTGTTCATGGTGCTTGTGTAGTGCAGGGGCTTACAGACGGCAACATAGCGGTCGTAGGACATGGCCGCCAGCAGGTAAAATTCAGATGCTCCCAGAAGGATGACAAAAAACAATTGAGTAATACAACAGTTATAGGAAATGGTTTTGTCCCCAGTTGCCATAATAACCAGTAATTTAGGGATGCATGTAGTAGTATAGGAGATTTCTAAGATGGAAAAATTCCTAAGGAAAAAATACATGGGAGCCTTGAGGTGAGGGTCCGTCAGGGTGAGTGTGACGGTGATTAGATTGCCAGTGATGCTGAGCAAGTAGGTGAGAAGCAGGAAGATAAATAACACAACTTTCAATTGTGGGGCATCAGTCAAACCTGCCAGGACAAACACGGTCAGTCTTGTCTGGTTTTCCATTACTATTTTCTGAGCCTCTTAAGCCTAAAATGAAATAAAATAGTTTTTGTAGAGAGTTTTGGGAATGAGTTCAAGGTACAACAAAAAAGGAGACAAAAATGATGTAAATAAATAAATAGGGAAAGATTGAATAAGTGGGAAAATGCCTTACTTTGAATGTTTTGTTAGTAATACATACTTTGCTCTTTCTCTAAAGTACATAGTGAAAACGTGAGCAATTTTGAAGTCAGCATAGCCTAAAACAGGAAAGATAATTTAGTAAATTTAAAATACATAGTGCATGGTAAGAGCCATGTTGATATGAATTTGGATATCAGAAACTATCAAAATAAGAATATTCAAATGTACAGTGAAATGGCAATTAAAGGTATAGCAATAATAGATAAACTGAATTTATGGGTAAAATATTTACAAGCATTATTCTCAAATCTTTATGCATTTGATATTAAACACTGGTGAGGTAAAACACACACACACACACACACACACATACAGTGCATTCAGGTTTGCAAACTGGTAAGGTGCAGAGTAAATTTTCTGAGTTTATTTTCAGAGAGTGTGACTTTAAAAGCACATTTCTCTTCAAAAGCAATCAGTGTTATCATCAGGAAAAATTTCTTCATTATATAAACATAAAATAATATAGTTTATTATTAATGACCATTATCTACAACAGTGTTTTCTGCCTTAAAAAATCAAGTGAATTATTTCTAACTTCCAAAACGTAGGTTATTGGTGGAAAGCAGAACAAACAAGTAAAAAGGACCATATAAAGGAGGAAAAGCTAATTGACAAAGGAGAGATGTCTCCAGTATTATCTATAGGTGTTCATGGAAGGCTGCATCAAACAAGGTGGATTCTAAGATGGAGCCTTGAGGGAGGTAAGAGTGGAGACAAGGTATTTCAGGCAGAGGAAGCTCCATAAGCAGAAGCAAAGCAAAAGACACAAAAATAATTTGGTTGCAACCAACGATGAGATTTCTCTTACCAAATTTGTATCAGATAAAAATTTAAATATTTGCAAAAGGAAAGGAATGTCCTCCTCCCACAATGGATCTGCTGAGCTACTTATTTTAGAACATTCAAATATCTGTGAAAGAATCTACTATTTTTTTTCCTCATTTACTCATTATTCAATGGTGACATTGATAGGAATTCATAAAGATAAAACTTCTAAATAAATATCTCATTATATCAAACCATTCTTTGTCCAACTTCAGTACTCTCACACACACACACAAATTATCTCCCCAACACACTCTCTAAGGGAAAACAGCAAAATTCACATTATGAAGTCATTAGAACTTGAGAAGAAAAGTGAAACTATACATTGTTTTGGTAGATATTGTGAATATCAGATACACAAGAAAAATAAAAATCCTTTCAATTCTAAATCATCGAATTATATTTTCAATTTCTCATTTTATCAACAAACCAAAATGGAAAAAGTAGAATAAAAAGACTAACCTTATAATACTTAAAAAAAGAAAGAGTACCAAATGGGGTTATATATATATATATATATATATATATATATATATATAATGGGATAAACTATCTTTAAATGTTAAAATTACTATTACCATTTAATTTGAAGTCATACAACTGCCAGACAACAACATTTAATATCCTAAAAAATTTGTGTTAAAAAGGTATATATAACAATTTCTTTGGGCAAAACCATCTGTGCCTCAATGCTTAACTCTTTTATTATCCTTGTGAAAAGCACACACTGCTGCTCCATTTTTCTTCCCCATGCTCTCTACTCTATCCCACAATCTATCATTTTTTTAATCTTAGTTTTCAAACTACTGTATTTTACTACTTTGTTGCAGATATCAAGCTATTCTATTAAAATTTCCCCTTTACTACAGTTTACATATTTTAAGTACTGTATACTCTTGCAAGTATTTTGCACAGTGTCATATTGAAATTAACCATGTCTTGATCCCTTGGAGGAGTTATGCTTTCTGTGCCCTGCTGGAAATTACCTCACAAGAATGAAGAATTCTCAGGGTGAAACAGATCCCCAAACACCATTTCCCAAAGGATCACTAATTTGTATGCTATACAATGTTATACAAATGTCCTCTGTAGGCATTAATTAAAAAAAAAGTGAAAGAAGAAAACCTTCTATATATTTTAATTGTGTCTACAGAGAATTCAGTATAGCTAGCCTCCCCAGCGGCCCCGCCTCGCTGTGCGGTACTGCCTACCCCACCCCAGCTCTGCCTTGGCGAGCTGTGGCCAGGCGACCCTGTCACTAGCTCTCCGCTCTAGACTCCTTTTCATTTATTTATTTATTTTTTTGGTTACAAAGTAGGTGGCCGACTACACGACCACACACCAGAGCAACCCTAGGGAGTGACAGTGGCGATGAGACACTGGAAGACGTGCTCTGTGTGGACCAGAACCACACGGGTCAGAGCCCAACCCGGCTCCGTGATCCATAGGAATTCTCTTTTGGGGGATCTTGCTGAGGGTATGTGCCACCCCTGGCACCCCCGACCGGACCTGCTCTGACCTCAGGAGTGTCAAACATGGTCCCCCATCTGCCCCCCAAGAAATGTCATGAGAACCACTACATATCACCCAATAAAGAGAATGGACCAAAAAAAAAAATTGAGAAATTTGAAATCCCAGAAACATAGACAAGGATTCAGAAGCAGAAAGAGATAAAAGTAGGCTATATTAGGGAATATAGCTTGTCATAAACAAAATCATGTTGGTGAGAAATGTATCATTATCAATGCTCCAGAAGCATATAAATGATTTGCATCTTATTCAAACATCACAAATAGAGTGCTTAACTTGGACCATTTGGCTATGAAGTGACCAGGCAGTTTCCATTGTTGCATATTTACTATTTTTTTCCTTTGAAATGAATAAGTATCTGCTGGGGAGTCACTATCAGAATACTTAGAATCCTATTATTCCTCAAACATTAATGCACTAATTTCAGCATCCGCTGATGATTCTTACAAGAATCAATGAATATTATGGTGATGATTGCCTAATGGTCATCCCAAAATTCTTTCTTTTTTTCCTATATTTGTGAGTTGGTTTTCTACTATGAAGATGAGTATGTATATATACAAGTGTGGACTCATTTATTCTTATTTTATCCAGTGGTTTACAATTTCCTTAACCATCACTGTTTATTTTCATGCTAACATTGTCTCAGATTTGAGACAGTTTCAGTCCAGTGAGAGAACATTCAAACTGGTCCTGTGCCTTTTACCATGTTCTCAGCATCATTTGGGCACTTCCTTACTTTGTAGCTCAGCCAGATAGTTAAGGCTTATCTTGCACTGCCCTTTCCTTAATATCCTTTGGTTACCCTTGAAATAAGCCATTTTGCTGAGGAAACTTGATTCCTATAAATGGAGAATGGAATTTGAAAACCATGATTGAGAGTGTTCATTGCTTCTGGGGTTATGTGTGCATACAAATATATGTCCACAGTCATCCCTAACTACTTTGTCTATATGACTGACACATGCTTCATACTGATACCTCCAATTCAAATCCATGCAAGATCTAGTCTATCTCTCTGCTTTTTGGCTTCCATTATTACTGTAAATTTACATATTTACTGAATCATAGAAAAAATATATAGAATGAAGTTTTGAATTGCTACTCATGGTTTTTGTTTAAGTGAAGTCTAGTAATTTGAGTTAAATATGTTACAATTCTTTTCATCTTCAATTTAAAATCATGTAGTCCAAATCAATGTAAAAAAAATTATTTGGGTTAGTTCTTTCCATTTTCCTTCTTTAGAGTGGACAAATTATTCAAATAAATATTGTTTGGTTCATTTGTTTCTCCTTGAATAAAATATTAGAGTTTTTCTCCCAACATATTGATTACATTAATTTTATTTTTTGAATATGTGAAGGATTAGCATGTTTCTGAATGTCAGGAAAAGATATATAGAGAGATGTATGCTCAGGTATACTCTATTAGTCTCTGAATTACCCTTCAATTGTTTTATAAATAAAGGAGTAGATATATTTTTCCTTATTTTCCCTCCCTCTCTCTCTCTCTCTCTCCCTCTCTCTCTCAATACTATAGGAATTCCACAACTGCAGAAACTGAAAAAAATGGATTTTTCCCTATATTTTCTGTGAAGTACAAATAAGAATCATGGACATTATATAAAAACATCAAGTTGGAATGATAAATAGCCTTACTAATCATGTTGATTTTCTTGAACTCCCATTTACCCAGAAAACTACAAAGAAGAAATAAAGGGCAACCGAGCTAGGCTGACATGCTAAAGATCCCTTAAGGTGCTGATAGAGGCCCCTGCCCTTGCTGTAATAAAACAAATAAAACAAAGCTTTTACAAAATGCTTCAAGGAGCAATTACAAACATGACTGAATCAATGAAAAAGTCTCACCTAAGGAAAAGAGAAGCAAAGAGGAATGTTAGAAAGGAAAAATATAACAATAAAAATATAATAACCAAAATTTGTTTAAAAATCATCTCAATCGCTGGCTCAACAGCCAATTTACAACTCACAAAACTCAATAGTAAAAAAAAAATGCAATTAAAATGGGCAGACATGAAGAGGCAATTAAAACGAGAATGAGCTAGACCTACAATTCTACCAAAATGGCTAAAACAATAGTGACAGCCCTGAGTGCTGCCAACAACATCAAGGAACTGCCCATCACTGGTGAGGATGTGAAATGCTACAGCCACCCCAAAACACAGTTGACTAAACTTTTTCCCAGGGAAATGCAAACATATATTCAGGAAAAAACTGTACATATCAAAACTGTAAATTTTGATTATATCATATTCATAATAGCCAAAATTTGGAAAGAACTCAGGTGTGAATGGTTAAACAAATCATAGTACATCCATAGCATGGAATATTACTCATCAATAATGGAACAAACTGCTGATACACACACGAACTGGATGAATCTCCAAAAAAATATGTTTAGTGTAGCCAAACCAGTCCCAAAAGGTACTTAATGTATAACAGCATTTATATAGTATTCATGAAATGACAGAATTATAGAAATGAAAACAAACTCATTGGTGCAAAGGATTAAGGAGGGGTGGGCAGGAGAGAGGTGGGCATGGGCGTAAAAGAGCCACACAAGGGATCCTTGTGCTGATTTACACGTTCTGTGCCTTTGCTCTATTATGGCTATGGTGTTCTACTACAGTTTTGCAATATGTTGCCGTTGAAAAATTCAGTTAAGGTGCATAAGATCTTGGTTTATTACTTTTGACACCTGCATGTGAATCTAAAATTATCTCAAGATATGAAGTTTATTTTGAACAAATAACTACACACAGGAAACTATATTTGGCAGAACAAAAAATAAATGTTTATGAAAGGATACTATACTATAAACATGTAAGTATAGCATACTATAAATACCCTGTTTCATTTGGTGTATTCACTTAACAGTATATCCTGTTAAACACTCCATATCAATTTCAGATATATTCCAAATTTGTTTTCAGCTACATAGTCCCTCATTGTGAAGATGTGCCATAGTGTATTCAACCACTCTCCCATATATATAAACTAACGGGTAGTTTCCAGTTTTAGCAATTACAAAGAAGATAGCAATAAATAACCTGTTCATAGTATTTGTGGCAGACCTTTAGGATAAAATCTTAAAATTGTAACTGCTGAATCAAAGGCAAACCCTATGTATTTTTTGGAAACTCTTGCTAAGTTGTCCTCTACATGAATTCAACCGATTTTCATTCCAATCAGCAAAGATGAGAGTTTCTCTTTCTCTATAGCCTCACTAACAGTGGTTTGTTATACATTTTAAGTTTTGTCAATCTGATAGGTTAGAAATGGTAAATAAGTATTACTTTACATTTCTCTAATTATTGTGGGGTTGAATATATTTTCATAAATTGAAAGGTTTTTCCTATATACATGTTTAAGTATGCACATGTATATATACGTATATTAAATAATATATGTATTTTATATTTATTCAATTACGAACTTTTATACATCTTGTTTGTATTATGGTTTTGTCCGACTCACATTTTTAAGAGTTATTTATATTATCAAGATATTGAACTTTCATCTGTGCTAAGTGTGGTGAATATGCCCCCCTAGCATAACAGGAAGTTTTTATTTTGTTTATGAGTACGTATGTCTCTTTGTGAATACCTTGAAAACAGATTGCTCTCATTTTTGCAATGTCAAATGCATCAATTTTCTTTTTCTCTCTTTGGATTTTGAGTAATCATTAAACCTTTCCTTACATCCAAGTAAAAGAGGAATTCACCCACATTTGCTTTTAGTTTTGTCAAGTTTCTTTTTTTTACATTTAAATCTCTGATATATTCACAGTTGATTCTTATGTATGACATAAGGTAGAAGTTTAAGTCAAATATGTTTCAGTAATAAAGGAAAATTATTTATCTGTGAACTGGTACGGAATCTCAGCAGAGAAAGAATCACTATAAAAAGAGAACATTACAGATTCTAGAACAAAAAGTAAGTAATAATAAAAATCCACTAAGTTCATTAGGGGCACAATGTGGAAAGCGGAAGAAAGAATTCATTATCCTCGGGAGAGATAAATAGACTATTTCAATTTAATGAATAGAAAAAATAAAAACAATGAACACAAATGACCATGGCTTCAAGGATATCCGTGACAGTATAAACATTCTAGCATACCTGCTATTGGGGTGATGGAAATAAAAGGGAATGTACTTGGGGTTGAAAAATATTTAATAAATAATATCTGGAAGCAATCTCCAATTACAAAATACTCTATCATCCAAAAAGATCAGCCAAATTCTTTACACACACATGTGTGCACATACACAGCACAGGTAAGAACATCACAGACCAACTACTTAAAACCAATAAAGAAAGAAACATCTTGAAAGTAGTAAGATAATGATACATATTACCCACAGTGGAAGAGGATAATAATAGTCACTGACTTTTCATCAGAAACAATTGAGCCCAGGCAACAGTGGGGAAAGGTTTATAAGCGATAAAAAGGAAAAACAAGAGACAACCCATAATTCTATTATAGTTGGAAAGAACTTCATTCATCAATGAGATACAAATAAGGAAGTTTTCACATAAATGAAAACATAATGAAGTCTTTACCATCATACTTCAAATGAAAGAAATGCTATATCTGTTTTTAAGGCCAAAGAAAAATAAGGCCAGATGGAAACTCACTTCTCACAAAGAAAGTGTATGAGAAATGAAAATACTGAATGGAAAAATTAAAGACTACAT
>PVKY010012380.1:0-11544 GCA_004027775.1 Bradypus variegatus | reverse complement strand
TTTATAACAGCAACAGCCTCAAGTGTCCACAGCAAAGTGTTGCAGAGCCTCAAAGCATTTACTTCTCTCCTTATCTTTTCAATGTCCCTTGGGACAGAGAATTAAAGGGATGTCCTCTCTTTTTAAAAGGGAAAAAGTTGAGGAAGGGTATGGAAGGGTCTTGCCAAAGTCACATGGCCAAGTTGGCATGTGACCCAGACCACAATTCAGGCCTCCAGACCAGGCCTGGCACTCCAGTGATGGGTCCCAGCCTCAAGGGACCAAGTATCAAGCTGCTGCCTCTCTTCCCACCATTTTATTCTCAGGTGCCTTTCCCACCCAGGCCTGCAGCTCTACAAGGTCCATTTCCCACATTCTATACCCTAAGTGCTCTTTGAAACAGGATCTGAGTTGTGGTGTTTGCACCATCCCCTCACTGTAAACATAATCCTTGAGGCTGGAATGTGTCCCAGCTAAGAAGTTAACTGTTTTGGTGAGACTGGTATTATTTCTTATTTAAGTAAACAGTAATCGCAAGCCTAACAATTGGTATTTGCTAGATAAATATGAAACTCAGAACCTGTTAAGGCTGATTTAAAGCCAACCTCGTTTTTCAATTCTCTTACGTCCCTTTGTAGAATCTGTATCTCAAATTTCAGGATTAAGGAGTGCAGAAGGGTTCTCATAGATCTTAATATTATGTTCTGTAATTAACATTCCTCCTTGAATCCCTTGCAAGGCTGGGTTGTACAAGTTCCCAGTGGAAAATTTCTCTCTCCAGCCTTTTCTGTTTCGCAATGGCTGTACCTTCAAAGAGCCTACGTCAATAAAGCTCTTTAAAGAAAAGAGCTGCAGGAATTAGGAGAGCATGAACAGGTGCTTTCCTCCTGGTAGAACTCCACCCTGAGAACACCCAGGCTCCCCCTCTGAGAACACCCCGGTTCTTACATTCTGTGACAATGCTGAAGGATGCTCTTTTTAGCTTATGCCTCCTTTACCAAGTGCAGGCTGCAATTTGGCATTTTAATCAACTTACTAACTTTTGAAGGTTTTAAAAACCTTCCTTGTATAATTTTTTTCCCCCACCTCTTTAGGGTCCACAAAGGCAAAGGGAATGTCTATCATAACTGTCTGTACATAATTCGTTTCTCTTCCCCACCCAAATTCTGAGGTAGGTCGTATTGTTATCTCTATTATATTGAAAAGGTCATACCACCTTTGAGTTATGGAGCCAGGATTTCAACCCAGGCAGCATGGCTCCAAAGTCTGGCTCCCAACTGCCAGGAGATGCTGCCCCTCTACTAGGAGAAGAGGAAATACAAAGTAGCCAGTGTGAACAGGATAGTTCCCAAATGGTAGGCCCAGAGCTCAGCTGTCACAAGGCCTGAACCAACAGGACCTCACAACCATCCTAAGATAAAAAGTACTGAAGTACTAGAATTCACTTTTTTATCTTTTAAATAGGAGAGTAATCTAGGGCACAGAGAGTAAAGGCTCTCGCCCATGGCATGTAGCTAGAGCATGACTGTGTTTGGAATGCACTCAGATGGCAATAAATGGTCTCTTTTCTGTGTTAGGCTGTGAGATGCACTCCGATTCTGGAAGCCATGCCTCCATGATTCAAGGGATTCTGCTAAGCTACGTTGCCACTCAAAATTCACCTAAAATAAAAAGTGGCCCAGGGTTTGTATGCTACCATACTATCTCCTTACTTGATCCCAGTTAGGCTAGTTAGTCCTTGGCCTTGTTAAGATAACGTAATTCTAACACAGACGACAGAAAGCACAGAGTATACCTACCGAGTGTCCCAGAAATGATGTCCATTTTGGGCATGACTCCATCCCGATCGCCAATCCCTCCTCCTCGAGATCCATACAGCCCCACTGCGTGGACTTCATCCACAAAAGTGATTGCTCCAAACTCATGAGCAACGTCACACAACTCTTCCAATGGGCACACTGCCCCTAAGGAAAGACCAGAAACTGCTCTGAAGAGCTTATCATTTTACAAGCTTTTGTTTCAGTTAGAGTCAGACAGAACAAAATAACTTGCATTCTAAGGTACCATTTTTAATATTGGGAAGGAAATGACCTTCCCACAATTTCTAGGTTTACCGTAGGGTCTTGGAGCCTAATGAAAGCTAGAAGATAAAATCTATATTCACCCAAATCTATAAGATGTCTGTCAATTTCAAAATCCTGACAGCGTGAAAATAAAATAAAATGCAAACACAAAACAAAACACCATGCATTTAAACAGTTCAGGCTTAGTTTTTCACTTAAGGTTTCCGATTAGCCTCTATTTAAAAGCACTAAGAGACTTACCATCCATTGAATGGACAGTTTCGAATGCAACAATCTTGGGGACAGAAGGGTCGGATCTTTGCAGCAGTTCTCTGAGATGGCTGACATCATTGTGGCGGAAGATGTACTTTGGCACTCGGCTATTTCGAATCCCTTGGATCATGGAGGCATGGTTCCCAGAATCAGAGTAAATCTCACAGCCTAACATGACAAAAATACCAAAGACAAATCATTTCCTAGACAGAGACAACAGTCTTTGCCCTAAAAATGCAGCTTTTACCCAGCGTGGAAAATACACTGTATGCTGTTTTTTTCCTGGCAAAATAACTAACTAATGCTTCTCTTCTAAGAAAGCCCATTGGTGTAGAATAACCCCATGACAAGCAATTAATCTGCCTTTACATTTGGCTGCCTGATTCCAAACTCAATCAAGAGAACTAAAAATGAGTAAGCGATTTCTCCAAATGATATTCTTAGAATCAGGAACATAAAAGCATATTCGGAGCAATTCCTTAAGGACAAGATCTTTCATGTCATACTTCACTGGTGCCATGTTCCACTGAACTTGTTAACGCGCAGTTAAGCTCTTTTTGATCAATCCGAAAGCAAATGCGCACAGATAGAACCATTACCGTCAACTGAGTGTTTCTTGTAAGTCATCTTTGTTGTCAATGTTCCTGTTATCGCTAAGAAACCCGAAAAACTCTAAGGCTCCCACGATGGGCTTCCTTACTTGGCATCATCTTAGCCAGCGTGAAGAGGGTTGAGTCATTGGCCACAAAGCACGAGGAAAACAAGAGCGCTGCATCTTTCCCATGGAGGTCAGCCAGCTCCTGCTCCAGGTCCACATGGAATTTACTAGTTCCAGAAATATTTCTAGTACCACCTGCCCCAGCACCATGTTGTTTCAAAGTATCCCTGTAAAAATAAAACAAAACAAACATCAGACAGAAAATAAATCTTTTGGTTCTAAACACTATGTGAATTGTTCCTCTTTCCAGGAAACTGAAACTTATGTTGATCCAGCAACTCTCTGTGAAACCCAGGGTCATCTTCAGACTGGGGGGTGGGGGGGTGGGGTGGGGGAGAAGAATAAATTACCTCTAGGGATAATCAAGAACAATAACTGTTCATTTGACAGTCACTACATTCTGAGTATTATCTGAATTAATTTACTAAGGCTTATTTTCTCTGAGAAACACCATTCTCTCCAGTACCATGACATCTTTAAAAAAAAAAAAAAGCAATCTCTAGATCACACCTTGGATAATGGTTATTTAAACCCTCAACCCTCTGCTCTCCAAACCAGTGATGCAATGTTAGGACACCTCTTATCATTAAACCTTGAATAGGGGTCTCCATAGCAAGCCTCCTTGGAGTTCAGCAAGCACTTCTCTCAAACATCCCTAGCAATACTCCTGAAGGATATGAATGATGGGATCTACCACCCTTTTTTTTTAAGTCTCTTATAAACTGTATATATATATATAAATCTTAATTTTTTATTGTAGAATTTAACATATATACGTAGAAGTGATAATTTTCCAAGTGCAAATTTAACAAGTAGTCAAGAGAGCAAATTTCAAAGAATGTTACAGGTTACGGTTCCACGGTTTCAGTTATTTTCTTATTGTGAAATATAACATATATGCAAAAAGGTAATATCTTTCAAAGTATGATTTAACAAGTAGTTATATAGGAAATTTCCAAAAATGTTATGAGTTACAGCACTCTAGTTTTGGTTATTTCCTCATTGTGAAATATAACATGTATACAAAAAGGTGATAACTTTTCAAATTACAATTTAAGAAGTAGCTACAGAATAAATTTCAAAGGATGCTATGGGTTACAGTTCCACTATTCCAATTCTTTCCTAACTAAGAAAAGGAAAATTAGGTAGAGATTCAGTATTCATAATCCTTTGTTAAATTCTATCTTGTCTGTTGCTACCCCTTCCTCTAGTTTAATCACTTTTCTGAACTTCGGGGATGTCTAGGCAGTGACCACCCTTACCTGTTCATGTTGAAAAGAAATGAAGACTTTATGAGAAAAGGGGACATATCTGGCTGATGTTCTTGAAGAGGCTATTGCCTCTGGGTTTTGGGACTTAGCTGGCATAAGAGTTCTCTGAAAGATTTAAGTTTCTGACGAATAAACTTAGTGAGTGAAAGTTTATTATAGTCTCAGATAGGGATCCGGGTATTCTTCAGGGTTGACTTGGGCTTATCATACTGTGGTTATTTGGCACATCTAGGTGAAGCTTGCATAGGAGTAACCTCCAGGACAGCCTCTTGACTCTATTTGAATTCTCTTAGCCACTGAAACCTTATTTTGTTGCCTTTCTTTTCCCCTTTTTGGTCAAGGAGGCATTCTTATTAACCTGTTGATGCCAGGGTCATCTGCCATCCTTTTTAACATGTCTTTTTTGAGGTAGCAGTTCCTTCAGATTTGTATTTCTCCACGTACAGCCATAACCAAGGATGTCTCTCTGCAAGGCTGCCTGACATTACAGGTGTATCCCTTAAGGAGTGGTGGGATATTAATTGATATGTGTAGTTAGTGAGCCCATAAATTTCAATCCTCAACACGCCAAAGGGCTCCACTAATTACCTGCACATTAGTTTCATTAAAAGTAATCTGTATGGTATTTTTAAAGGCTAGGAACAATATTTTGCTAAAATCCGTTAAGAACAATAAGTATTGTATTTGAAACATCCCAGTATGCTATTTTGTCATAATTTGAAACTTAGGTTTAATTTAAATTGCATTCTCAAAGATGAACAAGACCTAAAATGGTAAATAATAGATCCTGCAATGGAGGCAATCTCACCTGCAATTTATGTGAAAGCTCCCAGTGAAAGGGCAACTTCATTTTTAAAAATTAAATTTTCATCCACTAACTCTTACCTAAGCAGCCATGGGCTTGCACACACTCTCAGCTGCCACATAATCCTCCCATAAAAGATTCAATCCCTATAAAATACTGATGTCTTGCCAAATAATGCCAGTGGTGTCAGAAAGCTCAGGGCTACTTACATGACTGCCCCACACACCCGTGGGTGGCGACTCATTCCTAAGTAGTCATTGCTACACCAGACTGACACCTGCTTTTTGGTGACGAGGGAGTCTGAGTAGTCATCCGCCATGGGGAAGGTGTGTGCCCTCCGGTTCACAGTTTTAAAAACTCGGTAAGTGTGGTCATTTTTTTTCTCATCAATTTTCTTCTCAAAGAAACGATCATACTGAAAAGTGGCAACAGCTGAAAACCAAATGAAAGACAATACAGCCTGATGGTTAAGGAGCACATTTAGGCTTCAGCAAAAAGCAGGGTTCATAGCCCAGCCCGGCCACTGAGTAGCAGGGAGATGCTGGGTAAGTTCCTCTATGTCCTCACCTTGAGAGGAGTAACTTAAACTATGCAGGACAAGTGTTTAGCACAGTGTCTGAGGTGTGGATCTTAGGTATCGAAAGAGAAAAGGCCATGCGGAGGATTTGTCGTCATTATGACCGAGAGCACCTCCTCACATCAAACAAGGGGCGCGGCTTTCAATCCTTAACCCGTCATGCAATTTTATGTTTTAATCTGATGAATGTTTAAGTCACAAACTTGCTCCTGTATCAGACAAATAACAATGAGACTTACATTTTGGCAAGTTATCTTGAAGAAGATGGGATACTCTCTCCGGTCTTTGCTTTCGCATGATATCCTGAAAATTCTTCAGCAAACCGCTTGGCTCCCCTGCCTCGGCCTTCACGATAGTCACACTGGGGTTGACTGGGGTTTGGGCAACTTCTACAACACAAATAACAAGAGGCAAATGGGACCAACATTCTATTGTGAATTCACAATACTTTCCAAACACTGTTACTTCCTGCCTAGTTCACAAAACCACAGTTAGTTGTAGCTGAGTGTATAAAGCTTCTCCTCTATTTTCATTATTGTACTGGCCCATGTTTGGTGCTGTTTTGTTTTCAGACCTCCACTCAGCTTTAATGAACATTAAAGTCCAAAGCTTTCTAGTTGGTCAGCATGCCTTCTCTACCCCACTCCACCCCTGCAACCCTAATCTCAATTTTCTTCACAGAAAACATAATTTTGGCCATATGCATAATTTCTGCTGATGAGGCTTTTGGGGAGCCTTGGGTGCTTTGTGGAACACAGCCACAACTGGAATTAAGGGTGCCATTCAATGACCTTCGGTAAGACATACAACTTGGGGTCCAAAGGTCAGCACTTAATGTAGTAACACCATCGTTTTTTAAACCTTTTATTCCACTAGAAGGTGGGAAAGAAACAAAGAGCAGATGATAAATCTCATGTTTACTGTAAAAGCCGGTCACCTCCTACATACTCACCAGAAAAGAAAGTCCCACATTTTGCAATACAGTCCTTCGACTGTTAGTCTCGATGATCTCCCTCCCTGGCCTTAAAAGAGGAAGGTGTTTACACAAAAACTGCCTAATAATAGCTAATGCACAAATTGGAGGGTTCCAAAGAGCCAAAAGGACTTCTTCATTCTTCCTAATGGTTCAGTTCTCATCTGTTTACCTTTCCGCACGGTGTGCATTTCCTGCACATCCTCCTGAAGCTCTAGACTGGCTTTGCGGAAGACACTGCTGCTCCTCTGGCTCATCTGGGCTGCCAGGAAAGGGCATTTGCTCGCGGTACCCTGGCTCGTGACAGAGGATGGATGTCTAGATGGAAGCTGTGTCCCATCTGGAATCTGCTGAGACCCATCAGGAGCCTGCTGGGCCTCAGCCTTGGCCGTTTTGTCTTCTGAATGGGAGGAACAGAAAAAGGAGGCATCAGTTCTGGTTGCACAGCACACAAAAAAAAACACTTGTTTCTCTCATAGCTTCAAAGATAAATGTTACACTTACTCCACCCCACAATCCACACAGGTTCATTTTCATTTGGTCCTGTTAAATCTAACGATTTTCTCATCTGCCTCAATGGAAACAATGCTCTTGAGAAGAGTTAACTGGCACATTCTAGCTACCTCTCAGAGGCACAGTATTTCTCACTTATAAATCCAAAAAGTAGCATCATTTTGTGGTTTTAGACAACTCAGAGTTCTTGAACTGAAAAATTCCAGTAAATTCTATCCCAAGTACACAGCATATTTCATGAGAAACACAAGAGAGGACACTCTAAGGCAAATGGTAATATTCATACAAATTCTTCTCTGCTAATATTTTCTGAACAGATTCTTGACAAAGAAGCCTGCTGTTGCTTAATAGATAAACTATTGGTTTTCTGAAACTACAACAGAAGCCTTTAGGTTGTTGTCTAACGGACAACTAATCAAATTATTAGGATGCTAAGAAAAAAAACATGGGACTAATCATATTTACACACCTCATCTACTTTTTCATCTAATGCATCAAAGAAGTCCACTGACTTAACAAAGTCAGCTGGTAATTATGCCTCTAGTCACAATGACTTCTTTCTCCCCTTGAGCAAATTAGTTCACTTTCTTTCTAGAAAAGTCTTTCTTCATCAATTCTGGAATACTCCTGTGAGTCCAAGGCTAGCCTTTCCTACAACCTGGACAGGGTGTCTCAGTATGGTTTTCATTACACTCTTCTATAAAGGAAAGCCAAAAAAAAAAAAAATTACTTTCAGGTTCACCTTCCCCCCATTATAAATGTAATACATATTATAGAAAATCTAGGGAAAAAAAAAAGTCTCATCATTTCAAACATAATGAAAACAAACATTGTGGTATACTGCCTTTTTAAAAAAAAATGTGCAGATTTTAAAGATAGTTTTTACTTATACTATATACACTTATTGCACCCTTTTCATTAAAAGGACTTGCTTAAGCTAGTACATAGAGTTTATAAATATCATTTGTGTTGGTTGCATAGCAGTTCTTCAAGAGGACAAGCCACCTTTTACTCAACTTCTCCTCCATTACTAGGGACAGAATGGCAAAACAGGATTTTGATCGTTCGGTAAAAAGACAATACTAACTTCTGAACGATGGTAGAAAAGAAAATAAATCCTACAAATATCGCCTTTCTACTTAAAGGAAAAAAAAACATTCTGTTCTCACCAGTCCACACCCAGAGTACACACCTAAGAGAAGCCTGTAAAGTAAGACATTCTTGAGGATCAAGTGAAATCTGAAAAACCTCAATCCTTTCCTGGTAGAGCCAGACTGATCTCTTTAATAAAACAAAACAAAAAAACTTTGTATACAAAATAAAGATAGACGTGATTTAAAATTAAAAAGTCTCTACTTTAAAAGCCAAAGACCACATATTTGATGAAGAAAAGACTGGAGTAAAACATTCCAATTTAATATTTGTGTGAGGCACTGATGAAACACTGAAACTCCAAAAGACACTGACAGACGATCCAGAAATCTATTAACCTAGAAAGCCGGACACTGCTCCACCTTTCAAGATGGGAAAGCTAAAAGTGATTACCTTGTGGGGTTAGGATGACAATTACAGGAAATAATCCATGCAAAGTGCTGAGCCTGGACAGTCCAACTCCTCTGCTAGTGTGCACCTCATCACCAGCATGGACTGGAAATGCTCCTAGTCTAGCAGGCAGTGAAACCACCATTACCCCCAACTTCATTGCCAATGACACTTACTCTCGTTGGCTGGAGGAGTTTCTTCGACCTGCTGGCAGCATACTGCTGAAGTGGACAACGCCCGAGAGGCTGGCTTAGCCCCAATTTCCATCATCTTGGGGCAGTTTTGGGCATAGAACAACAGAGATTTGCCTGCCTTCTGCAGAAAGGCCTGGGGCACGCGGGATAAAAATGGGCAGCGGCGAACAACAGTCTCCATGTCCGAGAGGTACACTGACTCCTGGGGGAAGACTGATGATGAGTGACATCAACACTTGTTAATAATCAGGCAAATTCCACTGCTTAACCAAGGTCACCGGGGGTCAGGTGTCACCTGCAGTTCATAGCCAGGTACCCTGGGACACCAAGAAGTCTCCTTAGTGCCTTAGGATAGCACTAATGTGGGACTTACCTGAGGACTGGTTACCACAGTGTACCCAGGCCACTCACTTCTCCTGCATTCTCCAGCTCTACACAAAAGCACCTTCACTACAAGTTTAACAACTTAACTAAATATGGACAATTAACAACCAAGGGGGTAAGGGGAGGGTGAGGGATAAGTCAAGAACAGGTCTGGGAAGAGAGAAGCTCCTCAAGGGAGATGCAGATAAGATCCCTTGGCACATACCAAGGTGAAGTGAGGCTGGGGAAGAAGCCATTGCTGACCATCCAGGCAGGGAGGGCTCGCCTGAGGCAAGAGGGTATGGACTCTTAAGGGTCTGGACCCTCTCCTGGTCCTCACACCCCCAATCAGGAGGAAGACACCCAGGCCCACCCTAGGGCTGTGAGGCAATGATTTCTCCGAGCTCATTTCCCCACAGCCTGATGAACAGGGAATTGAGAAAGGAGGGGGCACAAAAGAAGGGCAGGGGTTGGGGAAGACGCACAGACAGGGCTAACTGGGGAGGGGCAGGGGCAGTAAATCCAGGGTTTTGGGTCTGGCGGATGGAAGTGGTCCTAGGGGCCTGCGGGTCAGAGTTTCTCAGGAGTCGAGGGCTTGGAAATGACGGCAGGGGGATGAGAAAGGAATTCTAAAGAGGCCGGTTAAACGGGAATGTCGGAGGGGGCCGAATGGTGGAACTGAGGCGGCCGAACAGGAAGGAGGTCTGGGGGATGAACGCTGACCCCAAGGCGGCGGGTGGGGGGATGGGGTCCCAGTGGCTGGGGAATCGGAGCCCGGGCCGGCAGGGCACTCGGAAGCTCCCCCGGCCGACCCCGCACCCAGTCCGAGCCTTTACCTGCACGGGTAACTGCGGAGGCGGCGGCGGAGACCCAACCCAAACCTTTGCCCTTGTCAGCGAGAAGTCTTAGGCCCGCGCGCAGTCGCCCTAATATAGAGCGGGAATGACTGCTGCGCATGCGCCATAGGCGCAATCTCTGCGCAGGCGCTTCGCGTAGATTTTTCGGGACTCTAGAGGCGGGTCCCCGAGGCTCCGGCTATGTGGGCTCGGCGGGGACCGATGGAGTAGGGGTTTTCACGCTCGCCTGCTCGGACGGAGAGGAGCAAAACTGTGGGCGAGCGAGTCTTTCCTGGGCTTCACTTTGTACGCCTTTACCGCACCCCACCTACTCACCTGTGCTTCAGAACCCTACCTCTCCGTTGTGGGGCATAAAGGGGCACGGGTCTGAGGGGAAGTGCCACTGGGGTCAACTGGGGGTTATGGAGCTGTGAAACTGGGTACGTTGGTCATGGAGGAAGGAGGCACCCCAAGGGGGTCAGGTCCAGGATCTTAAGCAGGACCCGCCCCAACTTAGTAGCAGGGCTGTGAAAGAGGCCCTCTCGGAAGAGGTGGCACTGGAATGGCTAAGGATGGAGTGAGTGGTCCCGGCGACCGGGATGGGTAGGGAGCTGCTGTGTGGGCGGGGAAGATTTTGGAGGGAGGAAGAAGGAACAGAAAGGATCAAGCCATGGCACTTTCTGGTCTGAGATGAAGGGACTTAATCTTGACCAGAGAAGGGACAGAAGAAACAGGACTGGATAGAACCCATCCTCTCTACAGCCGTAACTGAGCACCTCTGGGAGGGGGCGGGGACACAGGGCCTGACAGGGTTGGGGTTTGACACATGCTAGCTATTTTTTCTTTTCCATTGAGGACTGCCCCAAATCCCTTGCTGGCCACCCTGGGCACCAGCTGGGTGGCTCAGAACTCCATCCCAGAGTTCAGAGTTGGGCCATGCCTCCTCCAAGTCTCCCCCAGACCACACCTGCAGGGTGAGGGCTTGGCAAACCCCTCTCAGGAATGCCAGCTGGTCTCCTTGCTCTATACTCTTTCCAGCTTGGCTTCAGTAGGGCTAGGCTGGGCCTGTGCCAGGCTCAGAGCTACCCTCCCCTACTCTTGCAAAGTTGCAGCCAGGTTACTCCTTATCCATCTGGGCGCTGATAAGAGGAATGAAGTCCAGAGCTGTGGTGACTAAGGTGAGTCCACATACTTCCCAATTCCCTCTCTGAGCCTCCAGCCAGCTGCAAGACAGGTGATATGAGCCTCCAGCTGCAGAGGAGGCATCTGAGTCCAGAACAGCACTGAGACCAATCCAGGGGCCCAGGGTGAGAGCTCTGGCCTGGGAGTTCAAGGCCCAGCCCTGCCCCATCCTGCTGAGGGGCCCTAGGTAGTGCCTAGTAGCCAGAGAGGAAGAGAGAGAAGTCAGTGCTTGGACTCAAATCCAAGTGCAGGTGG
>PVKY010012379.1:0-11541 GCA_004027775.1 Bradypus variegatus | reverse complement strand
TCCTGATAACGCTCTCTGCTGAAGGCCTATTACACTTCTAGAGGTAACCATGATCCTCTCTGAAGAAAGCAGGCTTTCCTGGTATCGGCTACCTGAAAGGGGCAGTTCTCAGACAGGTAACAAGGATCTTGGAAGGTGGGTCTTAGACTTGGGTGAGAATTGCTGGCTCACTCTGGGATCATGGTCTGACTAGATTTTATGGTTTACAGACTGTTGGAAGATGCTTCCTGATAGTATGGGAAAGATGGCTTTTCCCAGTGGCCATCCCAGTGAAAGTGATAAACTCTACCTAAGCTGAAGTGATAGCTTTTATGTCAGTCTTGGTGTTCATTACTATCTGGCTATGCCCAAGCCTTTAGTAAAGGCTTATCATATACTTGAGCATAGCTCAGGTCTCACCTGTTTACTAAAGACCTTACACAAGAATTTGGAGTCCATGTTTGGGTCAATGGGCTAAAGAAGAGACAGCAACCACTCATGTTAACATAGTGATATGTTGTTATGGTTATTATAATAACCATCAGTTACTGAGTGCTTCCTCTGTGCCAGACATTTTACATATACTATTTTCTAATCTGCACAACAATCCTCTGAGGTAGGTTCTATTGTTCCCCTTTCACAGATGAGGAGACTGAGACTCAGAGAGATAAGTAGTTGTACAAGTTCCACAGCTATTGGGAAGCGGGATGGACCCATGTTTCATCTGACTCCAGAAGCTGAACATACTCTAATCAAGTTACTTCTTTTTGGTTAAATTTTTTATTTGAAAACATCTAACTTTCAGGGTTGCTGTGAGGATTCAATGAAATAACGTATATAAAGATCCTGGGCCATTGCTTAGAAGATAACAGATCCTTCCAAAATGGCATTCAGCCTTATATTTACGTTCTACCTTTCTGGCCATTCCTTTTTCTAAAAAAAAATTTTATTGTTGTAACACATACACAACTGGCTACTCCTTCTCAATATGCTTCAAGGACTCCTCTTCCTCAGAGGGCCTGTTAAATATTGCTGTTTCCTGAATCTGTTCTTTAAACAAGCTTTCCCCTGGTGACATTATCCAAACCCAGGGCGTCAGCTACTGTTTTTATGCTGGTGACTTCTAAATCTGAACTTTCAGCCCAAGTCACTGCTGAATTCCAGAACCAGCTACCTAACCATCTGACATCTCTACTTTCTATTCCAATTCTGGCTTTTCTCTTAGTAAGTGGCATCACTGACTCTCCAGATGCCCAAGCCAGAAGACTGGGAATCTTTCTCTAGTACTCATTCTCACTCTTCCCCCACATCAGGTCCTATCAAGTCCCTCTCCTTATTATCTCTTGTATCAATCCTTCCCTCTCTCCCCTCCCCTCGATTTCATTTCTATAGCCACTATCAGTGCCTAAATTCAGATTCTCATCACTCCTATCAGGCATTACTGCAATGGTATCCTAACTGGTTTCTCTATGATATACCCAAGCCTCCTATCTGTCCTTAACATTACTATCAAAATAACCTTTCTAAAGAGCAAATCATATGCATTTCCCACTTACAGACATCAAAAGCTTCCCATACCGGTCAAGATAAATTTCAAAGTGAGCATACATACAAAGCCTTCCAACATATTGCCCCTTTCTGTTTCTTTAGTTGTATTTTCCACTATTCCTTTATTTTTCGTTTGTGCCATTAGTTTTTCCTTCAAAGGATTCTTTGCCCTTCTCCAAAGGAAGCTATTTTTAGGCTATGGCCTTCTTGTGTATCAGGGTGCCCACTCATCCCCACCCCAACTTCCCCTTTTAACTCTTTCCTTAAAGCTCAGCTTGAGGGGCATTCCTCTGGAGAGCTTTTTCTGGATACTGACTCTGATGCTCCTCCTTAGGGCTCCTGTGCCACCCATGTGTTGCTACTTAACAGCACTTTTCATACCACCCATCACTCACCAGTCTGTAAACTGGATCCCAAGTTTAGTGAATATAGTGTCCCTAGCACCTAACCCTGAGTGCTTAGCTCACAACAGATGCAAACTGCTGGCTAATGAAGGAGTGAATTCAGGAGAGTTTTAACCCCTGGCTGTGTTGTGTTTAAACCTAAGAAGCTAACAGAAAGTTAGGGCTTTGAATAAAGGTGACTTGTTGCTGGAGATTCCTTAAAGCTCATTTCTCTCTTCCCCAGTCCTTTCTTATCCATTTTACTAAGGACCAGATTCCACCACTCCTCAGGAACATTAAGACACAACAGCTTTTAGACACACCTTGTGGAACAAGCAATTAAGTCACAAAGTATTCCATTTGGCAGTCCAGGGAGATGGGCTGGTGTGATTGGGACCTGCCAAGTGAATACACACCCTACCCTCTGCAAACTTGAGGTTCAGTGCTCCCGTGTAATCATGAACGAGAGGCTGAGCTCTAAAAGGGTCTGTTTGCTCTTATTTTCTCTGGGGAAACTGGATAATTTCTTCATTACATCAATTTATATCTTCACTTTCTTCCTCTTTTTCTATTTTCAATGTTTTCCCCTTAATTTTAAGCCTTTTCCCTCCTCCCCTTTTAATGTAATAGAGATAAAAGGGCTAAAAGAAGAAAAGCAAAATCAACTAATTCAAAAGCTAATAAAACAATTATTAAAGCCCCCTGGTGGGGGACAGTCTCTGGGTTTGAAAGGACTTTGGGATTCATAAAGCACACCTGGCAACCTTATTTAATAAATGGGGAAATGAGGGGAAAGAGGTGCTTAGTAATTTGCCCAAGATCACTTAACCAGCAGAGAGCAGAGCTGAAGTTAGGTCGTAAGTCCCCCAAGTTGTAGTCTTTACGATCTCTTTTACCTTGGAGACGTTCTCTACTTGTGCCCACAGCTAATACATTTGTATCTATGCAAGCCCAGGTAATCAGCAAATATATGTATATACATGTATTATAATACATGCGTATTCGACATACAAGGTTTATACCCAGAGCAGAAGGCGGCCACGTGGTCGAGGCTCAAGGGTCGGCGGTGGCTCTCTGCAGAAAGGTAGCCAAGGGATCCTAAGCTCTCCTTGCGCCTAGCGATGGACAGGATCAACTGCTCCTATCAGGCCTTTCTCCGAAGAGCGAGCTGACATCAGGAGGAGAGCCAGGGCCGCGTCTGCGGGGGCAGTGAGTAACCTAGAGGCGCGCTGTTCTCCGGTGCCTGGTGCGGGAGAACTTCCAAGAAATGATTAGCAGGAATTGTCTGCAAAGAGCAGACCTCACCTTGGGCGTCAGTTCGCATTTCTGGGCCACAGATTCAGGGCTCCGGCCGGACTCTGGAGCGAGTCTGGCGGACCCTGCGGAGAGACTGGCCCAGCCCCGCCATCTGCGCGCCCTAGTAGCTGCTGGGAGCGTTTTACGAGTCTCCGCCCAAAGCCTCCGGGTTCTCACAGCAGCTTTGTAAGATGCAGCCACCAACCTGTTTTTGAACCTCCAGGGCCTGGGACAGTGCCGGAGTCAGAGATCCAGCGAAGGGTTGGTCTTATAATCAAAGTTTAACTCTATCCTGTTTCCTGATGGCGAATGAAGACCTTTGACTTGACCAACCGGGAGGAAAACTACTGCGTGTAGTTTCCTTTCCCTTTTCAGAGTTTATTAGATAATTATGGAGAGCCCCTTGTGTACCAGAAAATGTGTTATGCACTGTGGGTAAAAATGACGAAATTAGCCTCATTTCTAAAGACAGTTTATTTCCATATAAAGTAAGAAAAACTTAGGGTAAAAGGTGGTGAGCGCTCAAATAGGTCCCAGTACAGAGTGCCTGGAGGTACCCAGGAGAGAAGGGAGTGGGAAGAAAGAGAGGAGAGGATGAGGGGTAGAGAGGGAATAAAGAAGGAGAGAAGGGGAGAAGGGGAAGGGGAAAAAGGGGAGAGGGGAGAAAGGGAGGGGAGAGAGAAAAAAGTTGGGTGGAGAGAGGGTAGGAGGGAGAGAGGAAGGGAGAGAGACAGGAGAGAGAGAAGAGGATAAGGTGGGGAGAGAGAAGGGGCCTGGAGAAGAGATGGGAGGGTAGGTAGAACTGGGGAGGAAGAGAAAACGGACAAGAGAAGGGGAGGTGGAGGGAGGGAGCGAAAGAGCAGAGGGGAGGAGGAGGAAGAGGGAGGTGGGGGGAAGGGAAGAAGAAAGAGGGCAAGACCGAGAAGAGTGCTAGGGGGAGAGGGGGAAGGAGAGAGAGGAGACTGGTGAGTAGGCGGAAGTAGAGAAAGGGAGGCAGAGGCCTAGTTTGTGCCCATCCGACTTCCCATTGCCTCTTCCATTAGAAAATTGTTACCAGCCCGCAAATACGCTCCCGGGAAGCCTCCCAGCCCCGCACAGCGCTTTCAGGCACCCTGACCGCGCCGCACAATGCGGCCTCGGCGACTTCCCGCTCCCGGCCTTCGCCCAGCCTGGAGGCGTGGCGGACTCCCGCCTGAACTAAGCGGAATCGGCCTTCCTCAACCAAGTTCTGCTGGCGCGGAAGCCGGGGAAGGGAGATGGGATGCTCCTCGCGTTCCCCGGCAATGGGCCAGCCTGGCCACTCGGGACCCCCAGGAGGCTGACGACGCTGTGAGGCCCGCGACTCGGCCGGGAAGGAAAGCTCCTGCGGCGACAGAACGCGCTGCGGTCGGCGAGCCCGAGAATTTAAGACGCTCGAACTTCACGGACTTATTCTGCGGGAGAAAAGGCCCTGGAGCACGTTCCTCCACAACTAGTCAGTCAACGCTGTTAACGCTTTATATGTTGATAAGCGCATTCCGGGATTCAAAAGGGAACACGACTGGCAATGCCCTGCCGCCTCCCGGGGAGATTACGGTAAACTAAAGGAGATAAAATAAAATATCGACAGCTCTCGACAGAAAAAGTTCCCATCCCTCGCAGGGGCAGACTGTGGCGCG
Organism: Bradypus variegatus; assembly: GCA_004027775.1. Lineage (NCBI taxonomy): Eukaryota > Metazoa > Chordata > Mammalia > Pilosa > Bradypodidae > Bradypus > Bradypus variegatus. The sequence goes on along the minus strand of PVKY010012379.1, from coordinate 6,677 downwards.
TCGGAACTCTCCGCGGGGCGGAGCGCAGCGCTATTGCGTGGCCTCCACAGCAGGCCCGGAGCATGGGGACGATCGTGGGCAGTACTGCCGGCGAGCACAAGTGGACAGACCGTTGAGCGCCCTCAATGAGGTGTTTGACCTCTACCGGGTAGGCGCGGCTCTGGAACACGGGCCTGACGTTGGCACGCAAACTTAAGGCTACGCCGAGGCCGCTGCAGCCTGGATCCGTGCCCCAGGCGAAGCAGAGGCCTGACGGGGTAACCGGGGGCCAGAAAGGCGTTTAGGGCCTCGCTTCCTTTCCAGGTTTGGAGCCAGACCGCCTGGCCCAGCGTCGGGTTCTTGCTTCATACATCCAGCGGCCGGCACCGACGCCGCCGGTGTTCGCCCGCCTCTCGCGTGCAGCTCCGGGGCGCGAGCGCGCTCTTCTGCCCGGGGGGGAGGAGGCGGCGTTGGGGCGGGCGGCAGAGTGCTCCGCGGCCGTGCTTCACTGCGCGGTGGGGACCTAGCCTGGGCTTGTACCCGGCTGTGAGGGGTGGCCCCCGGGACCGGCAGGAGGCGCTGCACGGATGAATTTTAAAAGGAAGGTTTCAGGGGTGACGTTTTCGCATCCCGCGAACGTACTCCTACTACACTTTTAGTTGAGTGAGCGCGTTCATCAGTTCCAAAAGGGATTTGGATTTTCAGGTCTTTGGTGTCTTCTGTTCCTTCCCCGCCATCTTCTCCCCGTCCTCTTTAAAGTGGATGTGTGTGCATGCATTCGTACGTGTTGGAATAGTGAGAAAGGAAAGAGATTCAAAGTACAGTATTTCAGGTTTGCTTACCTCATATTTCAAAAGGAACATGTAGAGCAGGAATTCTAATTCTTGGATATTTATCGCTTATCATTGTTAAACCATAAAAATTCTATAATTTGTGAATCCATCCTGATCGATGAATCTTTAATGAATCCACTGGGATTGGAACATTACGCAAAAAATGAAATGTATTATTTAAATTTTATTCCTTAAGTGTAGGAGCAAATTACGTCAAGTGAGTAATCTTCTGAAGACTTCTAAGAATTCGAGGGAAATCCCTGAACCTACAGTGCATGTGGTCTGTTTAAACAATTGAGTTATGTATAAATGGCTGGGGCTATGAAGGGATTAAATGCGGTCTCTGGCCTCAGACAGATGGGCCTCCTGATTGAAGTTTCATTCTTGGACTTTGGTTTCAAAGATATTTTTGAGGACTATTCAGCAATTTTTATAAATGCAAAACGACTAAAATGTATGGTGTTGAAACATTTTATATCCTGTTAAAGTTTAGTCAAACATGTATGGCTTTAATTTCCAAATTAAGCTTTTCTTGAAAAAAAAAAGGCTTTCCTTTTGTGGTAGTGTGCGTTGGAAGTGATGCTTTTCTAAGCCTGATAAATACCTATTTTAGGATCTCAGAAGAATAAACCTAAAATCTACAGGAATGGGGAAGGCAGTGAGAATAAAGTTTAAACAGATGCTTTTTGTTTTAACATGTACAAATTTCTGATTGTGGGATTCTACCTTTTATTTGAACAGTTTAACCACAAAGTGGGTAAAACTAAATCTTGGTTAAATAGAGTAGTCCTTTTTATTTGCTAAGGATTAGATTAGACGTGGGTAGTGTAGATTGCTTGTTTTATTGAATAAAATTACATGAGATGTTAAATATATAATAATCATATTACCTTACATTTGTGTAGCATTTTTTATCTTATAAAGTGCTTTAACGTGTATTTATCTCATTTGATTCTCACAATAAACCTGAAATAGATACCTTTATGTTTGTTTTATAGTTTGAAAAACTGAGGCTCACAGTGGTTTGTGGCTTATTCAAGTTCATGTGGCTAATTTGTGGTAGAGCTGGAACTGAACCCCAGATATGGGTAGAAATTTCTCCTTTAAAATATATTTATATTTTTATATCCTTTTGAATGAATCACTGTAAAGATGTGGTTTTGAACTTCTTAAAAGATTTCTCTCAAATTACACAATCTAGATTATTGGATGATCTGTCTTATTTGAGTAAAGACTATATGGAGATGTGACTGACTGAAATGTGGCAAAAATTCAGATTGAAACAGTTCAGTCAACCAACACTTAAATGCCCTCTCTATTAAAAAGCCATAATTCTGCAATACCCCTCCTGCTATTTTCATGTTTTGTTGGTTTTATATGTTACTGCTTTTGTTTGCTATTTGGGATACATATCCCACTGGACTGTATGTTCCAAGAGTGCAGGGAATATGTTTATATCCATCTTGTTAATAGATGTTTCTTTAGTTCCTCATGTAATCCTTGGAATTTTGTGGGTGTAATACATAACTTGATAGATGAATCGTGTTCATACCCTCCTCCACCTCATCTCTTTTGGAAATTCTACTTGTCCTTCAAGGCCTGACTCAAATGTTACCTCCTCCATTAAGTCCTTCACTGATCTCTCCCACTTCTGAATTCTCTTGGTGCTTTGTGTGTTTCTCATTTAAAACATTTCCAGTGGTATGAAAGTTATTTGTGTATATGTTTTATCTTGCCTCCTAGACTATGAGCTTCTTGTGGACAGAGACACCTTGCCTAGTATAACGCCTTGCACATACTGTGTATTCAAAAAATGTTAACTAAGCAAATAAAATCTAAGCTGTCTATATGTACTATCCAATATGAATTTATGTAACTTCCTTATAAATTTTATGGTAAGTTTATAAGCAAATATAAATTTTCCCTAGAAAAATGCTTTCCATACTCATTTGGTCACAATGATTTTCATTAAGCATGTTCTGCAGTTTTTTTTGCTTCACAATATAAAGCTAGCATTTACCATTATATTTACTGCAACTTTTAATATTAACATATGTAATATGTTATAACCAGTGTGTGTTATAACAAAACCATTGCATATGTGTTTCAGAGATGGAAGACTAATTAACATTCAGTGATACTGCATTAGTTTTTTGTTTTTAACTCTAGAAAGAAATTAGCTGCTTAATGGCAAGATAAAAAAAATTGAGTAATAAGCAACTATTTTTTTTGCCTCCTCTATAATAATTTGAGATAAAAAGAGTTTCTCACCTTCATTTATTCTGCTTCCAAAGTAGGCTATGATTTGTTCTCAGTGGGAGGATTTTGGAGTCAGTGGGAAATTCTTGTTTTTCACACTAGGTGTTTTGCATATACCTTACTACCACTTGGAAATATTTACCAGGGATAGATATGTTATTTAACTCAAATTTATTTCATATCCTTGCCACAATGAGTACTACATGTAGGCTCTTTGTAATAATATTCAATAGTATGTTTGTTGGGGTATTTGATTCTTACATTTAATTCAACTACCTGTCGATGGAGTAATTAGTAACCAATAATATTATGTTGATTTTCAAATTGCTTAGAAGACTTGGTGTCCATGAACCAAATGAGTAGATGTTGAGCTAGAGACTGCAGAAATGAAGTTGAGATATAGTTTTGAGGTGGTGAGTGGGGGAGTGGGGATGGTGTTATATTTAATATATAAATGTACAAAATATGAGTACTTAATAGATTTGTACTTAAATAGTAGATAGATTTACAGCTAAAATGGTACCGTTTTCTTACAAAGAGTAAAAAACCTGCACAGCTCAAAATGTAAAGTCTCAATACTAAAATGCCTTTTTTGGTTAATTTAACTCTAAATGAAAGCAACTTTTAAAAGTTTATTTTCTTAAACTTTGAAATGCAATACATTTTGGCCAGGTGACTTGAAATAGAAAACAGATAAAAGATGATTTACTGGTGAGTGAGACACCAATCTAAAACACAGACAGCTTACATTTCTTTCCTTTTCATTTCCCCTGTACCAGCTGTTTATGTTTAACCTTCATTTACTACTTCGAGAGTCATATTTACACTTCTCCAGCAACACTTTATCCATATGTTCCTTGGCTTTATACATTATATAAGGCTCTTTTAGGGCAACTTCCTAATCTTCTCATTAAGAAAATGTCACACTCACTCCAAATGACCCTATAGAAGATGTCAGATGATATCACCACCAAAATAACCCCATAGAAGATGTCATCTGATATCACTTATAGGCTTCCTTTCATTTTCACAAGTAATACTCTTTTCCAGGTTGTTCTTCTCATTTAGACAACTAGGATATTTCCTTTTCTTTATTTACTTGAGAGGAAAAATTCTTCTAAAAATACTTCAAAATTCCCTTGATATCATGTAATGAATTCAGCTTCCTTAAGAGGGTCATAGTGCAAAGATAATTTTGCTGTGTCATAATTAATAGTCTTAGCTAAAACAAGTGATCATTATTTGGTTCATAAATTCATACTAGAAGTTACTGTTTGGAACTATGTAGAGAATATGACAAGAAAGAACAGAATGGACTTCTTGTCTGATAACTTCCCTAGTCCTACTTCTTTATGTTCCAGAGAAACACAAGTAAGTCTTTGGCAGTGTTTTTTATGGACAAATCAATCTGATTATTTTTATTTCCTTGACTTCTTAAGGAGTTATATATTTTACTGGGGGAAGAGGTCAATGGAATTTCAAATTGCTTTGTCTTGGTTTGGTTACTGATGGTAAGTGGTTAATTAAGTGAAGTTGGAGTTAAGATTCTTGTATTTAAAACCTTTTATTTTATACTCATTATCAAATTGATCTTTAGCCATTCAGTATCACCAGGATCAAGGTTTTCATCTGTAAAACAGGCATAATAATATGTATCACCTTCGAGGAATGTTTAAAATTTTGGTTTAAGAGATGCCACATAAGATCTATTATAAAATAAATTAAATATATTATTACCAATCACTCATCAACCAATATTAAGCCACTTCTATCTTTAAAATTGCTTAGCGATTTACAAATATTGTGCAGTCTTAGTGAATGGGTCTTATCTCCTGATTTTTTTTTAATTAGAGAATTTATGGGTTTACAAAACAATCGTGATAAATTACAGAATTTCCATAAACCACCCCACCCCAAACACTGTATATTGGTGTGGAACATTTATTACAATTGATGATAGCATTTTGAAAATAATTGTACTATTCTTGTAACAGTAGTTATCTTTGTTAGAATTGATGAAAGATTATTCAAAGCGCACCATTATCTATCACCCATAATTTGTTAGGTGTACTTTTTTCCCCATATACTACCCTATTATTAACATCTTGGTAGAAGTGTTGTACATTTGTTATAAATCATGAAAGAACATTCTTATACTTGTACTATTAACTATAGTCCATCATCTACAGTAGGGTTCACTGTGTGGTACATTCTTGTTTTATCTTTAAATTTTTATTCTCTATATATATCCAAGGCTCCCCTCTTAACCACATTCACCTTCTATAGTTCAGTGCTGTTAATTACACTCAAAATAACATGCTACCATCACCACCATCTATTTCCACACCGTTAGCCATCAACCTAAATAGAAATTCTGTACAAGTTAAGCATCAACTCCCCATTATCAATCCCTAGTCTATCTCCTGGTAACGTATATTCTGGATTCTAACTCTTTGAGTTTGCTTATTATAATATAATTAGTTCATAACAGTGAGATCATACAATATTTGTTCTTTTGTGTCTGCCTTATTTCACTCAACATTATGTCCTCAAGGTTTATCTGTGTTGTCGCATGCATCAGGACTTCATTACTTTTCATGACTGAATAATGTTCCATTGTATTTTATACTACATTTTGTTTAGCCATTCATTAGTTGATGGACTCTTGGGTTGCTTCCAACTTTTGGAAACTGTGGATAATGCTGTAATGAACATTACTGTGCAAATAATCTGTTCAAGTCCCTCCTTTCAATTGTTCTGGGTATATACCTAGTAGCTGGATTGCTGGATCATACGGTAAGTCTATACTTAGATTCTTGAGGAACTGCCAAACTGTCTTCCATAGTGGCTGCACTATTTTACATTCCCACCAGCAACGAATGGGTTTTCCTGTTTGTCTACATCCTCTCCAACACTTGTAGTTTTCTGTTTTTTTTGAATAGTGGACATTCTAGTGGGCCACATCTGAGCAACAAAGAGGCACTCAGGGAGAGACTCTTAGGCATGATTATAAGCAGGTTTAGCTTCTCCTTTGCAGTAAGGCGCATCATAAGGGCAAGCCCCAAGATAGAGGGCTCGGCATACCAAGCCGTCAGTCCTCAATGTTTGTGAGAACATGAGCAACAATCCAGGTGAGGAAGTCCAACACTGCCACGTTTTCCACCAGTTCCTCAGGAGGGTCCTGCATATATATTTTTATTCTCTGCCCAAATTACTTTGGGATATTTTGCTATTTCACTCTAACCTATACAAACCTACCATATCTCACTTCCTATTCAAGGTACCATGTAATTGTGGTTTTTGAACAAACTGACTGTAGAAGTTTTATTGTTTAGAAAATATAGATCCTGCAGCAAACATCTCTTCCCTTGGTCTCACATGGAAGTTGAAAATTTAACACACAGGCATTCTCAACCTTTACGCTTTGGCCCGATTTGCTTTAGTCTTAACGAGATCTGCATCATTCATATCTCTAATTGAAGTCTGGGCTCTTTTACAGCCTTTTTTTTTTTTTAACAGTCACTGTATGTGCTGCTACTGACATTTATATCTGCTGAGCTCTAGCTCTGAATTTGAGATGTCGCACAGATACCAAATGTTCCGGAG
>PVKY010012378.1:0-11544 GCA_004027775.1 Bradypus variegatus | reverse complement strand
TTGTAATATTTTGACCTTCATAACCACATTGTGAGGTAGGCAGGGCACTTATATTCAAACTGCTTTAACCTTTTCTGTAATAAAAGAGATAAATAATCCCATTTTTACATGTGGGTCAAACTGAGGTTCAGATTGACAGTAGATTCAAGAATAAGCTTTTAAAGTATGCAGACTGGGTTTGCATTTCAGCTTTGTCACTTTCTGGCTATATGAACTTGGAGAAGTTGTTTAATGTCCCAAAGCCTAGTTTCCTAATGTAGGAAAGTAGTGTAGGAATAATTGTATCCAAATCACAGCACTGGTGCATGAGGTAAATGCAATGATGTGTTCTGGGCTTCTTGTCATCAGGGATTATGGTACAGAAGTCCCTGGGGGCAAAGGGGGACATGTTACAGCATTCCAGAAGCCAGAGGATAAACAAGATCAGCTTCTAGAAGAGTTTGTTTTGCTGCAAAATTTGGAAGGAAAAGAAAGTTTCCTCCCCATTTATTTTATGTAACTTAAAATGTTCTAAAAATTAAACCAACGGAGAACAAACTGCACAATTTACATGAATTTGTAAAATAAAACAGAAGACCTCCAAGGAATTTTAAGGCTGCATTGGGCTGTACTGCCGGGTTTCAGGGCATTAACTTACTACTCTCCTGCCTCAGAGAACTTGGGTGGGAATATCTGAGATACCCCCTTATAAGGAGCTTAATGTTAGGTTGGAGTCATTCAGGAATCCACACAACACAGCGAGTCATGGTTTAAGTAGAGGGTTTAAGGTTTATTAGAGGAAGAAAGCAGAAGAAAGTGGGTGGGAGCCAGTGAAAAGAAAGAAAGAAAGATAATGGCTCCGGCTGTCTATCTGAGAGCAGCATTTTTTAAAGGAAAAACCCAAGTGGGGAGGGAAGGGTGTCCTGTGCCATGAGTGGGTGAGGGCTTATCAACTTCTGAGCTGACTGGTTACTAGGGTTCTAACACACTACTCTTCTTTGATGTGCACTGTATTGTCTATATGGAGGAAGGAAGCCTTTTCACTTGTTTGTGGTCGTTCATCTTATGGGCGTACCTGATGTTGCCTTGTCTGCCCCCTGGGGTCTAGGCACCACTGTGACTGGCATTTCTAAAGCAGCCTTCAACCCTTAGTTTATGGCGCACCTGGTATCTGAGATAAGCAGCAGGGCCCCTGGATCTGACATCCCTTCTATATGTTAGGCTTTTTTTTTCTAGGGTCTGACATTCCTGCCTTTTATTTTTAATAAAAAATTGGTATGGGTTTGCATTGAATTTGTGGTTAATGCTTTAACTTAGCTCAAAGCAACCTTTGTAGGGAAAAGGGACGTCACACTCATCTCTTAGCTACTTCCAGCTGGGCATGGACGGAGTTGGGAAAGAGTTGCTCTGAACTAAGTTCTAGCGTTATTAGAGTGATGTTTGGATATCTTCTGCTGGAACTGGCTGGTAGTGAGGCTTTTGCTATGGGAGAAGCAGATTTTCAATTTTCGTTGTAGTAGTAGTATGTTTTTGGAGTTTTGCTGGTTAGTCACAGCTGCTATTGACCTATTGATAAATTTAATTAGACATTGTAAGAGGCAAGGAGCAAAAAAGGAAAATTAATATACAGATAATTACTGGCCCCATAAAGGGGAGTAGAATAGCTTGTAGAAGCGTAGAAAAGAATGGAAGAAAATTTGAGAGAAAGTTTTATTGAATATTTCTTACTTACTCAGACTTACTCAGCAATTAAATCCTTTTTATGAGACATTTTCTTATTTTTAAGAAATGGTATTTTGTGAGCATCTTCTATAAAAGGGAAAGTGGGCGGAGGTGTTTTTCTTGTAACTGCTTTTTGCTGAGCAAGGGTGAATAGGTTCTTATATTAATCTGGAAGATGCTCTGGACATAAACTTACAGATACAATACAGGCAACAACAAGACAAACAAGTGACAAGCAGAATAAAACTACAGTAATAAGGGCTATTTTCTATTTCATGGTAAATTCATTAACCACTTAGAAAATGCATTTAGTTTACTATAAGTTTAACATTATTATTATTTTGCATATGATTTAATATCGAAGAGACATTGTTATGTTTACTTGGTATATATGTGTAGCACTGAATGCTAATGAATGCTCAAGTTTTTCCTGAGCTGCATTGGGTGTTAAGTTTACAATACCATACATGATGTCCCCTCATAAGAGCAGGACTTAGTGTTAATTATGTTTTTAGGTTTCAACCACATCACACTGGCAATTACAGCTCCAGGAGGTATCTTCTTTGTACAGTTGTAGCACAGCATCATTGGTCCTCTGGGAAATGGGACAGTGGGCTCCAGGATTCAATTGGGCTGTTCCATAGCACTCTCCGGTACCATGCAGCAGAGCCAGTTTGGAGGCGGTGTCCACTGAAAAGCTAAAGTGATTGAGTTTTTTTCTGGCAGGCAGAGGCAAAGGTGTTTGTAGTAAAAGGTGTTTGTAGTAACAGCATGTGTCCATTTACTTCTGGAGCACGTCCATGTGATGTGGCTGACACCCTTATAGCTTTACGGACCACAAAAACGGGTTTTACCAATAACTCCGATGGGGAGAGAGCAGCAGGCACAGTACTAGCAGCTTGGTTTAAACATACAAGCACTACAATAAAATAGCGGTCTAATTTTTCTTTACATTTTTACTAGGGTTATGTTAGATAATGGGTAGAACGTGATTTATATACTTGCCTTGCTTCTTTTTAAAAGTGTTTCTTTGCTGTTGCTGAAGATGAAGCTTTGACTTGTAGCTAACTGCAAGCACTTTTAGAAAAGTATTAGAGTAAAACTGTAACTTACAAGGAAATTTGGCTGTTTTTGTGACAGATAACACTTTAAAAATAACTGAAATCATAACTAGCAGTACTATATTATTGTTTGATGTTATGCACATTAGTAACCAAAAGAAGGTTAGAAGTTTTTAATTTTTATAACATTGTTTAAACATTTCTTCTGCAACTTATATTACATGAATTTAATCATTTTTTGGTAGTTTTTTTTCCAAGGTGAAAGAACAAATTCTTTATAACTGTTGGGAATAAAAAGATATTCTTTAGGGTTTGACCTTGAGAAAGTAAAATGTTAAAAGTTATTAGGTTTGAAGAAATATTTATTTATTTATTTATTTATTTATTTATTTATTGTTAATTAAAGTTAAGGAAAAGACTTAGCTCCTTTAAAAGGGAGAAGACAGTATTTTTAAACAACCAAGGACCTGATCAAGCTAACATAGAGTGCAGTAAGTTATTTTGATAGAACAGACTTTTTGCCTTTTACATTGATTATTCAGGAAAACATTTAATAACATTTTATTTTAAAAAATATGGTTTTAAACTTGTTAGAATATTGCTAAACAATTACAACATTTTAGTTAATGCATCTTGAAATAGTAACAATTTTTGGCAAGGATTAATGGAATGTATAGGTGTTACATTGTTTCTCTTAAAAATGTACACAATGATTTAACTTTGCATGAATTTTGAAATTTATGAAAGTATTTTTTTCTTAGTTTTGTTAAATTTTTATAGCACATTGGCTCTATGAATATGTTGATTACTTTATTACTGAACAAGGGTGCAGTTACGAATAAGATTTATAATCTTGTATAACAACTATAAAATTAGAGTATTTGAGAGGGTTTTGCTATTTGCCATTTTATGGCTGCCTTTTATGCTCACCTTTTTTATGTGCTTTAAGGCAGCTTCCTTGGTAGGCTTGGGACATATTAGGAGGATATGGGTTAAAACTTTTGCTTTGTGATTACAAGGAGAAGTTTTTCTAATTTAATTAATTAATTGGAAAAGTATTCTCTTATTATTATTTTTTTAATGTAGTGTGCTAACTTAATACTATTAAATATTTGAGGTTTGATGGCAAGTTGAAGTGAAGATATTAAGTTTTCTCTATATACTCCAGGCTTACTACAGTGATTACTAAGTAATTGATGGATACATTTATTTGAGACATGGATAGCTTAGAAAACAAATAATATTTTTATACACTTACAAAGTTTTATTTAATATAAAATGAGTAAACATAGTTTTATTTACTGGCTAAACCAGGCTGTTAAAGGGACTTTGTGCTAGTGTTACAGGCTTGTTTGTTACACTTTAAACCTATGGTTTCTGTTAGAAAAGGCTTGAGCTTTATCAGGTCATTGTTCAGCCAGTTTGGGTTTCATTAAGAAACTTCCCATTCAAATAAGAGTATAAGGACAGAAAATAATTTAAAAGTAAAGAGTGCTTAATACAAGAATTTAAATAAACAATCAAGGACATAATAATGTTAACATGAAGTGCAAGAAGTTATTTTGATAAAACAGACTTTTTGCATCCTACACTGATTATTCATAAGAACACTTCTACAACCTTTTATTAAGAAATAACACCTTAATAATTTAAGGAAAATTTTTTCTTAATAAAAACAGCAGGAGACCTGAACGTGAGGAGCTTGCGCTAGGTGAGCAATGTTTATATTTTGTGAATTATTAGGCACATACCCACAACACTGAATATTAATTACTGCTTTGGGTGGTGGTTAAAATATTTAATGCTATTTTGTTTTATAAAACCACTTTTTTTTCTTTAAGTTGTGAGGTTCTGTTGTTATGCAGTGTTATTACTAGTTTTTACCATTTTTTTAACTTTGACCACAGAAATAATTGTTTTCACAAACTTTTTACAACTTTCTGTATCTATCTTTCAACCTTGAGCACAGAAATAAATTTTTCACTCTACAAACCTTCTGCAACTTTCTGTATCTATCTAGGCTTCATCCCACATTCCTACCCATCCAGGCTTTATCTCACATTCCTAAATAAGCAGTCATTTAGGACAAAGCTACTTTCCTTTTCACCTCAATTAGAAAAACATTCTTTATATCTTCTATACAACATGCTATTACCACCAAAATCAAACTTGTTAGAATGATGCTAAATATTTAAAACAAAACATTCTTTATAGAGAGAGGGAGTCAAAGTTCTCATTATCAGATTCCTTAGTAGAGATATTATTTTATGACACTGGTTTGACAAATTGCACTTTTGCTGATTTTCACACTGTATTAGTTACTTTGGATGTCCTTCCAGCAATTTCAGGTTGTTGCAAGGACCCTTTTGCCTAGGTCTTTTTTGACTTCTTAATTTTAAAAATGATAGGCTAGCACATTTACATTATTATTTCTTTTATTTATTTGCTTTGGAAGGCTTTATATTAAAGCAGAGGTGGAAGCCCACATATTTTTAAACTGTAACTTTTCTTTTAACTTACAGATTTCTTTGTTTTTCTTGAGACAGTTTGCTATAGCTAGCCGTACCACACATAAAGGCCAGCTGGCCGCAGCTATAGCTCATTAACAATTTTAATGACATTTTCTAAATTTAGAATAATTATTAAGAATAGTTTTAAGGGAGATGTAGCTGGCATATTTTGAGAGTTTCCCACGGCTGAACAATAGCAAAAGAAATTGTAAAGACAGAACATAGGAGTAGGAGCTGTTTAAATGTAAGTGGTTTTTCACACAAATGCCAACTGTGCAAACTGCACAAAATTTAAAAGGAGAACTGCAAGTCTGGGGTTATGGTTAGTGGGGCTTAAACCCACTGAGTTTGCAGGCATGACCCTTGGATCAACTTAATTAGCCTTACTACACAATAGACTAATTGAAACAAAAGAAAGCAAAATGAACACAATAAACAAAAAAAAAATTACACACTTACCCAGCACAGGGAAAGTCTTAATTCCTAAGTTACCTTAACTCAGATGCGTTTGGTGTTTGTCTGTGATGGGCACTTCCACCTGGACTTCCCAGTCCCAATACTCTAGGAAAAATTTCTGGACAGCTGAGGGGAGCTCTACAGCCCACGAGACATGGATCAGGGTATTTGAAAACATGGCTTTAAATAGTTGGGCTTGCTGATCTCTCATTAAATAGAGAAACAAGTTTTCTTTTTGTTAGGGGAGAGGGAAATTTCTAAGTAAGTGATTTGTGCCTTAAAAAATTTTTTATCGTTGGATTCATTCATTCTTTGGTTATGCCAGGCCCGTTCCTGGGGCTTGTTCTGCACTCTCCTGCCTGGGAAAGCTGGGCTGGAGTGGGAGACGGGGGTGGGGCGGCGCACAGGTGGCAAGCAGGCTGCACGTGGGCAGGGTGAGCTGAGGAGGGGGTGGCGGCGACGAGACGAGAAAGGGAGAAGGGGTTAACGGCGAGGGGAGGGGAGCGGAAGGGGTTAGAGAAGAGTTATGAGGGGGATGATTTGCAGGGTTAAAGAAGCAGAAGCTGCTTAAAGGCTTTTCAGGGTTAACTTTTGTAGAGGGGAAAGCGGAAGACTTAGACGGTTTTTTTGTGTGTGTATGAAGGAGGAAGATTTGGCGGGAGGTGACAGAGTGGCACAAGGATGGCCAGGATCAAAGAGTTCAAAAAGCTTGAAAATAAGGGGCTTCAGACCATTTGCCATTACAGTGAATAAAATTATCAAGTTCAGCAAGAATTTGCCAATTGAAAGTACCATTTTCTGGCTAATGTTTTTGTTGTTCTAAAGGATACTGTGGCCAAATTGTATTGGTTCTACTTCCCCTTTTAATTGAAGTTTAAACATCTGAGGGGGTAGATTTAGGAGGAAATGCAGTTTTGGAGTTACTTAAATGTGACTGTATATTACCCATGATTATTTAAGAAATTTGAGAGGCTTGTGGTTTGTTGGGGAACTTTGCTCACCAGAGGCTTACAGAGATCACCTGTGAGAGATTCACGGTTTCCTGCTCCTTCAGAGGCTTATGTTCTCCCTGAATGAGGCTGACACGAATTGGGGCTATGCTCATGGGAGGCTTACGGAGATCGCCTGTGAGAAATTCACAGTCCCTCCTGCTCCTTTGGAGGCTTACAGAGGCACCCAAAGCATTGCTCAAGTGAGACTAACAACCCAGATCCATACACCCCGGTCACAACAACAAAGCAGGCGTCCCCAGTTTGTCATTGGGGATCAGGAAATGCCTGTAGTGTTTTTCCCAAGGTGTCCCCCAGGTTACCTTGACTGCTGCAATGGGGAAAAATCCTCCCGGAGCATTAGAGAGTTTTGACTGAGCGCTCAGATTTTGCTAGGCTTACGAAGCCAGGCGCCACATTAAAACGGGCTGAGGTGCCACACAGAAGTGGGCCAGGATGTCCACGGGACACCAAAAAAACTCTCGAGGGAGGATCTGGGCAGAAAGACATCACTTACCTACCTAGGGCCAAATTGGTTGTAGATGTTTGAGAGCCGTGAGGGTGAGCTGGCATCGCATCAAGGGGGTCTGAGTTGATGCACTCAAGCCGCTGAATGCATGGAAACTGGAATGCTGCAGTTAGGGGAACGGAGTCAACTGGAAGGCTGCCCCATTGTCCCGAGGGGCTGGGAAACTCAAACCTCAATCAATCCTCTGAACGGGGTTGGCCGAGAGTCTGCCCCATTGCCCCAAGGGGCTGGAGACTTACGCTCAGTCGAGCCTCCATATCCAAGTCACAGCACCAGATGTTAGGCCAGAGTCATTCAGGAATCCACACAATGCAGCGAGTCATGGTTTAAGTACAGAGTTTAAGGTTTATTAGAGGAAGAAAGCAGAAGAAAGCAGGTGGGAGCCAGCAAAAAGAAAGAAAGAAAGATAATGGCTCCAGCTCTCTATCTGAGAGCAGCATTTTTTAAAGGAAAAAACCACGTGGGGAGGGAAGGGTGTCCTGTACCTTGAGTGGGTGAGGGCTTATCAACTTCTGAGCTGATGGTTGCTAGGGTTCTAACACATTGTCTATGTGGAGGAAGCAGGTCTTTTCGCTTGTTTGTGGTCGTTCATCTTATGGGCCTACCTGATGTTGCCTTGTCTGCCCCCTGGGGTCTAGGTGCCACTATGACTGGCATTTGTAAAGCAGCCTTCAACCCTTAGTTTATGGCGCACCTGGTATCTGAGATAAGCAGCAGGGCCCCTGGATCTGACATTCCTTCTATATGTTGGACTCTTTTTTCTGGGGTCTGACACTTAACACGTTCTCTAGACATAGTAAATGACCCCATAATGGTAGCTCTAGTTTTTATTAAGTAACCCCCGAGATCACCCAGTCTTGAGCCTCCATCCATCCCCAGGTGATTTTGAAAGTTGGGGTGGGGGTGGGGTGGCCAGGATAATAGAGCTCCTGGAATCATTTCATGTCTGTTGATGGGCAGGCCTGGCACCTCTCTCATGGACCAGCAGGTTCATCCTTGGGGAGCCACCCTGAGGCCCAGATTGCCCACTCGGAGGCCTCATCGTTCCTGGGCCAGCGTTGTCATTGTCATTGGAGCAGAGCATCTTTTCTGGAAGCCTTAGCAAGGCTGCCAGAGGGAAGCCACAGGAAGTCGGCATTTGTTTGCTTTATTTCTTCTCTCTCCATAGTTCTATTGTAGCTGAAGATTAGCTAAGAGTTTCCACCCACAAGAATGAGATGAACCAAAGTCGTGTGTAACAAATGCCGAGCAGTGAGGAAATCCCCAACCCCTGTTTAAACAGAGAAACGTACTGGAAGAGCCCATCTTCGAACGCATAAAAAGGCAGCCCAGTGGTGAGATGGATTGCCTGCTCATCTCCTTGAAACATCTAGCTACTGCTCCCCAGATATGCAGTGGTGCCCTAATAATGTGGGAGGGATGCAAAGCAGGTGAGGTGGGCATTTCCACCCCTGGCTCTGCGTCAGCATCAGCTGGGGGCCTTTCTTAGACTCCAGGCTCCCAGGTACTCTCCCTAGCCCTGCTGAAACATTCTGTGATACCGGAACCACAGCAGGTAAATTTTACATAAGTTTTACGAGTGATTTTGATGTGCAGCCAGGCTTGAGAAATCCCACTTTTTTAGGAGCTTGTTACCTCAGGTCCCACAATTATTGCATCTTACTGATACCGATGATATAATGAGAAAGGACCCTGGCATAATCCTTTAGGCAGTTCAAAGAATGTCCACTTGTCCTGTATGTCAGTTAATCCTGACAGCAATCTTGGGAAGAAGGGGTTACCATGCCCATTTTACTGATGAGAAAACTGAGGCTCAGAAAAATGTAATGACTCACTGAGACTTCCAGCCTCGGCTCCTGAAGGCGGAGCGCTAGAACAAACATTGCTCATGTTCTATACAGTGCAAAAGCCGGATTAATGGCAAATCCACAGCTTTTCAAATCACGGAGAGCTGAGGGTGTGGAGCAGCGCACTGGAACGGAGGCAGAGGAGACGCAGGTGCCTGCAGGGAAAGCAGGCAAGCCCTCGCTGGCCTAGGGCAGAGGGTTTAGCTAGAATAATTGATGAATTGGTCCATATTCTCTCCTTCTCCATGAATCCTACCAGGCACTCAGAGAAAAGAGCACAAAAAGGGCTTTAAAAAGTCCAGTGTGGTGCGGACCTGGGGGAGGGGAAAGGTAACACCTGGGATTCTACCAGCACAGCTCCCCCTGCTTATCTCTTCTATGGAACAAAAACCTTAATCATTAGAGGGATGGGCGACAAAATTCGCTGCCCTTAAGACACTGGTAAAAATTCATTGCAGCTGCAAGAGGAAGGGAACTGGGAGGAGAAATTTAGAAAAGCTACCTCCTGTGGGAGAAGCCCGGGTATGTGCTGCAGATCTTAACAGAAGCTGCCTCTGACACCCAAGACGCAGCCCCCACCTAAAACTGAGGCTGAATCAGAACAGAGAATCCCCCACCCCCAACACCTGCCCTATAAGCTAACAAGCTTCCAGTAACAGGTAATGGCAGGTTACCGCTGGGAGAGGGAATTAGACTACAAATCAATAAGAGAAAGATGGATGAAAAGTCCCCAAATACTTGGAAAAATTTAACAACAGATTTCATGGGGCAAGAAGAAACTCCCAAGGGAAATTTAAGAATATTTTGAACTGAATGAAAATTAAAATACGACATGTCAAAAATTGTGGGATGCAGCTAAAGTAGTGTTTAGGGGGAAGTTTATACGATTCAATGCTTATATTGGAAAAGAACAACATCTCAAATAAATAATCTAAGTTCCTTCCTCAAGACACAAGAAAAAGAAGAGTAAAATAAGCCCAAAGCAAACAGAAGGAAGGAAATTATAAAGGTAAGAGCAGAAATCAATGAAATTGAAAAGGGAAAAACAATAGAGAAAATCAATAAAACCAAAAAATGATTTTTAAAAGATCAACAAAGTTGATAAACCTCTAGTCAGACTGACCAACAGAAAAAAAAAGTATACAAATCACCATAGCAAAATCAAAGAAGGGCTTTCACTACAGAATCTCCACAGACATTGAAAGAATAATAAGAGAATACTATGAACAATTTTATGCCCATAAATTTGACAAGTTAAATGAAATGGACCAATTCATTGAAAGAAACAAAATACTAAAACTCATTCAAGAAGAAATATATAACCTGAAAACTCCTATACCTATTAAATATACTGAATTCATAGTTTAAACTTTTCCCAAAAAGAGAAAACTCTAGGCCTGAATGGTTTCACCAGTAGATTCTACCAAACATTTAAAGAAGAAATAACATAAATTCTACATAATCAATTCCAGAAAATAGAAGAGGGAACATTTCACAATTCATTTTATGAAAGCCATTATTACCCTGAGTGGTGGTCTGAAGCTGTATGTACCCCAGAAAAACATATTCTTAAATTTAATCCATTCCTGTGGATGTGGACCCATTGTAAATAGGACATTTTGATGAGGTTTTGAAGAAGCTGTGGGCCACCTCACTCAGGATGGGTCTTAATCCTATTACTGGAGTCCCTTATAGGCAGAATGAAATTCAGACAGAGAAAGCCTCAGGGGGAGCAGCCAGAAGCTGAAATCAATGGAACCTGGAAGAGAAGGGAGAGACCAAGAGATGCCACCATATACTTGCCACATGACAAACTAAGGACCCAGAATTGCTGGCAGCCAGCCCCAGAATGCCACAGTCTTCAGAAGAAAGCATTGCCTTGATGACACCTTGATTTGGACTTTCTTTTAGCCTCAAAACCATAAGCTAATAAATTCCCCTTATTTAAGCCAACCCATTTCATGGTATTTGCTTGAGTGGCCTAAGTGACTAAAACAAGTTCATTCCAAAAACAGACAGCAACATCACAAGAAAAGTACAGACCAATTTCTCTCAGAAACTTGACATAAAAATCCTCAAGACAATATTAGCAAATTAAATCTAACAATAAGTTTAAAGAATGATACACAATGGCCAAGGGGGGTTTATCCCAGGAATGCAGTGTCCACTTAACATTTGAAGATGAATTAATGTAATGCACCATATTAACAAACTAAAAAAGACAAACCCTGTGATCATTTCAGTAGACGAAAAAGCATCCAACATCCATTCTTGAAAAATATCTCAGCAAACTAGAAATACCAGGAAACTTTCTCAACCTTATAAAGGACATCCACCAAAACCTACAGTTACCATCATACTTGTTAGTGAAGGATCACGTGCTTATCCCCTAAAATCAGGGAGAGACAAGGATAGCCTTTCTCACAACCCCTATTCAAGTCCTAGCTGCTA
>PVKY010012377.1:0-11545 GCA_004027775.1 Bradypus variegatus | reverse complement strand
GTCAGTCGTCACCCAAAGCCTCTGTCTGTTTTCTGGGGACTCGTACCTGCAGTGAGCAGTTCACACTCACTACTTAAAAC
The DNA here is from genome assembly GCA_004027775.1 of Bradypus variegatus. NCBI lineage: Eukaryota > Metazoa > Chordata > Mammalia > Pilosa > Bradypodidae > Bradypus > Bradypus variegatus. The sequence continues at coordinate 11,465 of PVKY010012377.1, read as the reverse complement.
CCCGGTTGGAGCTCAGCTGAGCTATATTTGCTTGCTGGGAGAGAGCTTCTCTCTGGCACCACGAGGCTTTGCAGCTCGGGCTATGGGGGAGGGGTCTCCTGGCTTGGATCCGCAGGTTTTACTTACAGATTTTATGCTGTGTTCTCAGGCAGTCCTCCCAATTCAGGTTGGTGTGTGATGAATGGACAGTCTCGTTTGTCCCCCTGCAGTTATTCTGGATTATTTACTAGTTGTTTCTGGTTTTTTTCAGTTGTTCCAGGGGGACTACTTAGCTTCCACTCCTCTCTATGCCGCCATCTTCCCTCCTCCCTAGCTTTTTTAAATTACGGAAAATTTCAAACATACTACAAAAGAGAGGGAGAGAGGAGTATAACTAATCCCTATATACCCATCACCCAGTCCCAACATGGCTAATCTTGTTTCACCACCCCTGCAATACTCCACTTTGAGCCCCTTTGGCAATTTTGATACAAATCCCAGACATTTCATGCAGAAATACTTTAGTCTGTGTCTCTAAAAGAGCAGAACTCTCTTTTTAACATAGCAAAAATACCATTATCACACCTTAAAAAGTTGACATTCATTTCTTCATGTTATATACTATCAGTGTTCAAATTTCCCCAATAATCCCATAAATATATTTCTCCCCTCTCCAAATACAGGTTATGTTTTATTTTATTTCACACTTACAGAAAAGTAAAGAGGATAATAGAATTGTTCTCTGCTTCAATAATAGAATTGATCAGCAGAAACAACCATCCACTCGCAGCTGAAGCCATTTGATTTGCCCTCATCTCCTCCTTCCAAATGACTTTGAAGCTAAATGCCAGACATCGTATACATCACATCCCATAAGTGTCTTTTTTTTTTTTTTACAATTGGTTTGTTTGAATCAGGATCCAAACAAGATCCACGTGTCACATTTGTTTGATGTGACTCCTGTCTCTTTTCATTGACTTTACAAAAGTCTTGCTAGTCTTTTTGGGTGATGGAAAAGTTTTGTAATGGATGGTGGTGATGGCAGCCCAACATCATGAATGTAATTAACACATTCATTTCCAAAATGGGAAATTCTATGTTGTATACATGTTGCCACAATAATAATCTTTAAAAGGATCACTCCACTGCATGGAAAACAGACTGTAGGAAGGCAAAGTGGAATTCAACAGGCCAATGAGGCAGTTTTTATATATTAATAATAATAATAATTGCTAACAGTTATTGAGCCCTTACTATATACAGAAACTGTCCCAAGTGCTTTATATGCATTGATTAATTTAATTCCCTTAGCAACTTTTTATGAGAAGGTGCCACTAATATCTGCTGTACAGAGGAGGAAAAGGAGGCCTAAAGAAAGGAGATCATTTGCCCAAGGTCACCCAGACAGGAAGTAACAGGACTATGGTTTGAACTCTTGCAGCCTGGCCCCAGGTGATTTGCATTTATGCTTGGCTGCCTCCTGACTGGGCAGAGAGGTGGTGGTGGAAAGGCAGCCTGATTGGCCAGGTTAACCTGTCGGGGCCTGGTGATGATGTGGGTGAGGGTGGTAAGGGCAGGAAGGAGTCAAAGTTGACAAAAATAATGATGGCCAACGCCTATAGAGGGCTCATTCTGAGCCAGATGCTCTTCCAAACTCTTCACATGTGTGAATTCATTGTATCTTCACAAATGAAGGAGGAAATATTTTCCACCTCATTTCACAGATGAGAAAACTGAAGCCCAGACAGAATAAGTTTTGAGCCTAAGATCACAAAGCCAGGAAGGGCGATGCCAAAGTTTCTGACTCTTAGGACATCCACAGCTGGCCCTACAAAAACTCCAGAGGCTGTGCCTTCAAGGGACAGATCAGTGGTCTAGAAATTCTGCAAAAACAATAGGAAAGGACCCCAAAGGTGAGGAGGTCTTATTTGGGGGGATCCTCATAGTGAAGAGTGCCTGGCTCCTCCCTTGGGCTCCCCCAGCCCCTGCCCCCCTCCTCCCCATGTTGTAGCCTGATGTCCACACCTCTTTCCCCCACCAGACTCACCTCTCTCATCCAGCATCACCTACGTCTGCCCAGATATCCAGGAATCCTCACGCTGGAGGAATAAATGAGCAGAGTTCTCTCCTTTACTCTGAGCTTTTCTCTCACCAGTTTCTCCCCCATCTGGGTATCTCCTTAGTCTGAAAGATTCTCTCCCTGTTTCTCCACATTTTTCCCTGTTCTGATCTCCCAACACCTCTCTTCATCTCTCACAATCTTCTGGAATCTCTAACTGTATCTTTTTGATCATATTTCCTTGAAGGCTATCCCATCTCAACCCTGTATCTTAGAATCTCTTCCTGCATCTCTTGATGTCTCTTTGGATTCTCTTTTCGGTATTTCCCAAATCTCTGAGGTATCTCTTATTTCTGAGTCTCTCCCCGATAAAGCCCGTCTGATAAAGACCACCAGGATGACACTGGGAGTCCAACAAAGTTGGGTTTACTGACTTGCTGAAGCTCAGGAGAATGAACCACAGAAGGAGCACTGGGCATCACCCCCAACACGGGGAGACAGAGGTTTATTCTAGGATTTGGGGGAAATGGAGCATTTACATAAAAATCAAATGAAGCAGAGTTTTGATGGACTCAAGGCAAAGCAGGTCTTGTGAATGGAGTCAACATCTGTTACAGAATCTGAGACGCAGACTCAGGGACCTGTTTCCTTGGAAACTGCAGTGTCAAAATAAATGTGAGATGTTGTTGCTAGAAACCCCTCCTCTGAAACTCTGCATCTGGGTTGGAAACCAAGGCTGCTTCTCTACAACACAGTGACATATAGATTCTACAGGCAAGGGTGGGATGTTCCATTCTCACTATTGATAAGAAGCAAAAGAGCAGCCTTCCTGACAGCCTGTGACTTTAGAGAAAATAGTTTCTCAGCTCAAGGTCCTTCGTGTAAATTAATAAAAAGTTTTTACAAGCTAACGCTGCCAGAAGACAAATGATCCCAAATCTGATTTTGTAAGATATATTGCAAAATTATTTTTTTTAATGATTTCTTCCTGAGAAGTGTCAGAAATAAAGCAGTAACTGTAAGGGAATAAACGCTCTCTCGGTTCTGGAGGAGAAAAGAATTTATTTATGATCTTGCAAGACAGGGCGCACAGCCAGAAACGTGGTGGGCTATCCAGCAAGAGGAAGAACATGGCAATCTTTTAATTGCCTATTCCTAATACGCAGATCCCTCCCTCCCCTGTTTCCCCATTGGGTGGGTACTACAGAGGTTACAGCCTATCCAAGAGAGCTAACTAGCCCTTCTTTGAGATTTTGAATTGTACAGCCTATCCCAGAGAGTTCATTCCGTTTACATTTCCTGCTGGGAGTTCCCACCTCTGATTTTACCCCATTTCTCTTTACATTGCAGTAATCATGGTTGCTTTTCCATATAAGAAGCTGGCGCAGATTCTCTCTCCTCCCTTTTCCACAGGGCCTGTTTAAGCCGGTTCTGCCGCCCTTTTCCCTATTCCATGCTGTCTCTATGTGAAAGCTAAACTTAAACCTTTCTTACAGGAAGTAATAAACGGTGATAAAATGCTTAATTTTCTGATGAACTTTTAGAACCAGGCACCCACGCAACAGTTCCTGAAGATACAAGTGCCCTAGACAAACACCTTTTTCTTTCCAGCGATGACTCTCCAACCATCCTCTTTTCCCACTAAAAGGCCCCGTGGCTATGAGTGCACTGGAGCCCGATGTTCTCTCTCCCTCTGTTTCTGCACGAGTGTCTCTGGGGGTCTCGAGAGCCTCTCCCTCGCTCTTCGAGGATCTCCCCGTTCTCTCTTTCTCCTGGTTTCAGGGCATCCCTGCGTGGCTCCGGGTTTTCCTGGGTCTTTGCGGCCTTCCCCGCGCCCCCAGCTCCGGGCAGCGACACCCCCCCCCCTCCGCTCCGGGACCCGGCGGTCCCTTTAAGGCGGGCCCCGCCCCGCCCCGCCCCGCCATCCCGGGTCAGCTCCGGTGCAGCCCGCGGCGGGCGCCGCCTGGGCCCAGTCCGCAGCCGGGCGGCGGGCGCGATGGGCTCCCGGCTGCTGCGCGGGGCGGGGACGGCAGCGCGGGTGGCGGGGCGACAGCTCAGCCAGCACGACGGGGTGGGCGCCCCCCTCCTCCTGCGGCAGGTGCGAGGTGATGGACCCTCGAGCGGGACCCCCGGGCCCGAGGCGGAGCCAGAGAAGGGACTCCTGAGTGACCTGGGGGTCCCGGCGCCTGGACCTTTACGGGGTCTGGGAGTCCGACTTCCTGGGTCCTTTACAGAAGAGGGGGCTGGGGACCCTGATTTGGGGGGGTATAACGAAGTTGGGGCTCCTTGGTTCTGAGGGAAGAAGTTGCCAGGGCCTGGGACCCCTGACTGCAGCGGGAAAGAGGGGGCTGCGGTTTCTGTTTCCGGTGCTGAAGTCGAGGCCTGGACTTCTGGGTCCTTCCCAGATGTTTGAGCCCACGAGCTGCACTTACACGTACCTGCTGGGTGACAGGGAGTCCCGCGAGGCCATTCTGATCGACCCTGTTCTGGAGACAGCGCCTCGGGATGCCCAGCTGGTTAAGGAGCTGGGCCTGCGGCTGCTGTACGCTGGTCAGTCCGGGGGCCACGCTCCAGGCCCCGGGGGAGGACGGGGCTGGGGGCTGGGAATCCCAGGTCCCCTCCATGCCCCCTGGCCCTGGCTTCCCTCTCCCTCTCCCAGTGAATACCCACTGCCACGCGGACCACATCACCGGCTCCGGGCTGCTGCGGACCCTGCTTCCTGGCTGCCAATCTGTGATCTCCCGCCTTAGTGGGGCCCAGGCTGATCTGCACATCGAGGAAGGAGATTCCCTGCGCTTCGGCCACTTCGTGAGTTGGGTGCTGGGTCCCGAGGAGAGGGTGCTGGCCTGCTCCTTGGACTTAAGGGAGGAAGGGGCTGGGGGCCTGAGCTCCTGAATCCTGCAGGTGGAGGGGCCTGGGTTGCTGATTCCAGAGCCGGAGCCGGGGCCCCTGGAGGAGGGGATCGTAAACCCAGGTGGGGCAGTAGGGCCAGAGGCTTCGGGCAGTTGTGTCTCTGACCGAGCCCCTTAAGTCAACAGCATTTATGGAGTTTCTCAAGGCTTTGGCAGCGCCTTTGGCCTGGATTCTCCATAAAAGTCTGAGGGAGAGACCCAGCCCTGACTTCCCAGAGCTTCCCTTTGCGGATGGAGCTTCCTGTTGAACACTGCCAGGGCTAGGGTGAGGCAAGCGAGGCACTTGAGGTGCAAAATTTAAGGAGGCGCTCACTCTCAGGGTCGTGCAAGTGCGGGGTTTGGGACCTGCCGGCAACACCTTAAAATTTGCACCCCAGGCCGCTCACTTGCCACACCGTAGTCCCGGACCACTATTGCCTCACACGGGCATGGTCTGAATGCTCCTGCCTCCTTCCCCCTCTTTGCCACAGGCTTAATCAACCGGTTTCCGGTCAGAATTGTGACTCTGAGCAATATGGGGCGGGGTGTTCTCAGAGGGAGGGGAAACATCTGGCCTTGCATTTTTTTCTGATCAGAGTTGGTAAAAGTGTAGAGCATTTGGCTGACTTTGGGGACAGAATGTCAGGTGAGGATTTGGCCTCCTGGTTGGAGGATTTTGCAAAATGAGGGTAGTTTATCTGAGTCAGAGCATTTCCTGGAAGTGAGGGCTGCATGTGGAATCAGAGGGTTTAGCTTTACTTCAAGCCCTTTTATGGAAGCCGGTGAAAAAAATATGTCGTACATGAATAAACAAGGCGTCAGAGGCTAACGAGTATTTCATGGGTTGAGAGGTATGTTAGAAGGGTTAGAGCTCTTTGCTAAACTGTGTGAATGAATATCCAGGGGTCCAGCTGTGGTAGATTTTGCTTCACTGTTGTTGTTTTTAAACAGCTTTATTGATACAATTTCCATACCATACAATTCACCTGTTACTTTTAGTATGTTCAGAGAGCTGTGCATCCATCACCACAATCAATTTCAGAATATATTCATTACCCCAAAAAGAAACCCCTGTGCCCCTTAGCCCTCACTCCCCAACCCCCATTTTCCTCCCAGTCCTAAACAACCACCAATCTACTTTCTGTTTCTATACATTCGCCTATTCTGGACATTTCATATAAATGGAATCACATAGTGTATGGTCCGTTGTGGCTGGTTTCTTAGCATGAATGTTTTCAAGGGTTATCATATTGAAGCATATATCAGTACTTCATTTCTCTTTGTTGCTGAATAATATTCCATTGTATGGATAGGCCACATTTTATTTATCCATTGGTAGGCATTTTGTTATTTCCACTTTTTGGCTCTTTTCGCTAATGCTGCTATGGACATGTGTGTACAAGCTTTTGTGTGGACATATTTTCATTTCTCTTGGGTATAGACCTAGGAGTGGAATTGCTGGATCATATGGTAACTATGCTTAACTGTTTGAGGAATGCCAAACTTTTCCTGCACCATTTTACATTCCCCACCAGCAGTGTATGAAGTTTCCAATTTCTCCACATCCTCATCAGCACTTGTTATTATCTGTCTTTATGATTATTCAGTGCTTTGTTTTTGGTTTTTATCTCAGTTCTTTAGAAACATTTGGAGATGGGCCAGTTTTCTCTCCTGCTTGTTTTCCATCCTACTTTTAAAAATTGAGTTGTGACATACACACAGTTAAGCATGGAAAGTGCACGTATTTACCTGTGCAGCTTCATACATTTTTATGTGTGTTTATACTTGAGGATCCACCACTCAGATCCAGATATAAAACATGCCCCTCACCCCAGAGGCTTGCTCGTGTCCTTTCATGGTCAGTGATATCCCCATTGACTTATTTCACCAAAGATTGCTTTTGTCTGTTCTGGACTTCATAAACAACATTATATAAGCAGGAATTGTACAGTTAGTGCTCTTTTGTTCCAGCTTCTTCTACTCGACATAATGTTTTTGAGATTCTTTCATTCAATGTAATGTTTTTGAGTTTCCTCTATGTTGTATGTAGTTGTAATTCATTCCCTCTCATTGCTAGATAGCAGACATTGCAAACCTTTTCTGTAAAGGGCCAGATAGTAAACATTTTTGGTTTTGTGGCCATATGATCTCTATCATTGACTAACCAACTTTGCTGCTGTAGTGCAAAAGCAGCTAGAAACAATTTGTAAACAGATGAACATGACTCTATTCCCGTAAACCTCTATTTGTGGACACTGAAATTTGGTTTTCATATGATTTTCATGTGTCATGGAATGTTATTCTTATTTTGATTTTTTCCCCAAACCACCTAAAACTATAAAAACCATTCTTAGCTCTCAGGCCATACAACAGGCAGCAGGCCAAATTTGGCCCATGGTCCAGAGTTTTCCAACCCCTGCTATGTAGTAGTACACTACACAAATATACTGCGGTGTTTTTTTTTCCATTCTCCTGTAGGTGGGCATTGGGTTGTTTCCATTGTCTGGCTCTTATGAATAGCACTGCTATGAAGAGTCTTGTACAAATCTCTTGGTGAACATGTACACTCAATTCCAAGGGGTAGACTTGAGTCATGAAGTCAACAGATGTTTAACTTTATGAGAAACTGCCAAAGAGCTTTCTAAACCGATTGTGTATTTTATACTCAGAGTGGGCCAAATTTAAATGGTTTCATTTTAAAAGGAGTCTTCTTTTTTAATGACCAGTGATTGAGAATTGAACATTTTAGCTCCCTTGACAGGATGGCAGATTCAGAAAGTTAGGATTGTGTGTTAATATGTTGATATAGAGAAATACTGATCAAAATACTGATTTTCCAGGTTCCACCCAAAGGGTTCTTATTAATTAAGGGGTACACATGGAATCAGTTTTTTTTAATAATTCAATTTTATTGAGATGTATTCACATACCATACAGTCATACAAAGCATACAATCAATTGTTCACAGTACCACCATATAGTTGTGCATCCATAACCAAAATTAATTTTGAATATTTTCATTACCACACACACAAAAGTTATAAGAATAAAAATTAAAGAGAAAAGGAACAATTAAAATAAAAAAGATCACTGGGTACTTTTTTTTTTTTTTGCCCCCATTTTTCTACTCATCCATCCACACCCTGTACAAAGGAGAGTGTGACCCACATGGCTTTCCCAATCACATTATCACCCCTCATAAGCTACATTTTTATACAATCGTATGTTTTAAAAGCTCCATAGTGATCCTCATGTGGCCACATTTGCATGTCAGGGCTTTCTTCTACCTGGAATTAAAATTTGAATTGTGGAACAGATCCTTTTTCCTCCGATATTTTATTATTAAAATTTTCAAGCATACAGAAACCTTCAAAAAATTTTACAGTGTACATCTCCATCTTAATTTTTGATTGCATCTCAAAGTAACGCATATATCAGTATACTTTCCCCTAAATAGAAACAAATAATGTTTTAAAAATGTTTCCTTTACAAAAGAAAGGAAGAAGGTTTAGCTGATAGAGGTTCAGAGTACTCAGCAACAATGGAAAATTACATTTCTGCTTTTGGAGGTTAGAGGGCAGAAAAACTGCGGGTGACTATCCAAGATGAAGTACTTGGAAGCAATGGACTGGAATCAACTGGAGAAGCCGAGGAATTAACTGCCACCAGGGGGCAGTGAGGTCATGGGAAGTGCACGACCAAGGAGTTGTCACTCGCTGAGGTTTTACCAGTGTGACGTAGTTGAAGAAGATTTCGCTGCAGTGGGAAATTGGTGAAAGAACAGGTACGGGGACGTGTCACGTATTTGATGCATCATGGGAAAGGAAGAATTAATTTGTTGAAAAAGTGCAGGGTTGAGCGGCTGGCATGCAAGAGAGTGTGAGTCAGAATATTCTGCAGTTGGGGAGATCACTCAGCAAGTTGAGGCTGAGTTAGGTCAAGATTTTAGGTGCCCCCTAACGGCAACTTTTTATTTGGAATATTTTCAAATCTGCAGTTAGTCGGAATAATAGTTCTTAATAATTAATACCCTCATCCCTTCATCTAGATTGGCCAGAGGCTCACACTTGGCCGTGTTTACTTTTTTTCTCTCTCTTTCCATATATACTTTTATCTTACTGAACATTCAAAAGTGCCTTGCAGACATTTCCCCCCTAAAGAATTTTTCTAAAAAATAAGCATGTTCTCCTATATCAGTAGTTCTAAACTCTCAAACCTTTTGGTCTCAGGACCTTAACACTCTTAAAAACTATTGAGGACCCTCAGAAGCTTTTATGTATGTGGATTCTATTTATCAGTTTTTTTCTTTATTTCTTTTGTTATTTTTTTATCAATTTTTACTGTATTACCAAATTAGAACTAAGAAATGTTCAAATGCGAGAATACACATGTACACATTGGTGATCAGAGCAATAATGTCATTACACATCATGGGGCCTCTGGAAAATTCCATGGACTCCTTGTGGGACAATGAGAGTGAAGGAGGAGAGTGAAAACTATTATGAAATAGTTTTGATCTCACAGAACCTCAGGGTTCACTTGCCTACCCGTTGAGAACCACTTTTCTACCAAACCATAATAACTGTCACATCTAATACTATTCGTAATAATTCTATAAGATTATTAAATATCCAGCCCAAGTTTGAATTTCTCCAATCATCCCAGGAATCTGTTTTACAGGAACCAGGATACAATTGAGGTAAATGCATGGCATTTATGTTATGCCTGTTTACTCTCTCTTTTAATGCATTTTTGTTGTGAACTTTAACATATCTACATAACAGTGATAACTTTCAAAGTATGATTTAACAAGTAGTTAGAGAACAAATTTCAAAGAATGTTATGGGTTACAGTTCCACCATTTCAGTTATTTCCACTATTGTAAAATATGACATATATACAGAAGGGTGTTAACTTTCGATGTACAGCTCAACAAGCAGTTATGTAGGTAATTGCAAAAATTGTTATGGGTTACAGTTCCACAGTTTCAGTTCTTTCCTTATTGTGAAATACAGTGTATATTAAGAAAGGTGAAAACTTTCAAAGCACAATTCAATAAATAGCTATAGAACAAATTTCAAAGAATAATTGTTAAAGGTTACAATTCCACCAGTTATTTCCTTCTAGCTATTCTAAAACCCTATCATCTAAATATATACATATATATATATATATTATATAAAGTTTCAGTATTCTTAATCCTTTGTTAAATCCTATCTTGTCTGTTGCTACCCCTTCCTCTCGTTTAATCACTTTCTCGATCTTCAGGGTTGTCTAGGCAGTGACCACCCTAACTTGTTCATATTGAAAGGCGATATCAGCCGTATGGGGAAGGGGGCTGCATCTGGTTGATTGTCTTAAAGAGGCTGTTGCCTCTGGATTTTAGGACTTGTCTGGCAAAGGAACACTCTGGTGGATTTAAGTTTCTGAGAGATAAAACTTAGTGTCTTTTATAGAATCTCAGATAGGGACCTAGGTAATTCGGGACTACTGTTGGTAAGGGCGTGGCATACTGTGGCCATTTGGGATGTCTAGCTGGAGCTTGCATAAGAGAAACCTCCAAGATAGCTCTCAACTCTATTTGAGATCTCTTTGCTGCTATAACCTTATTTTGTTACCTTTCCTTTTCCCCCTTTTGGTCAAGTGGGCATGTTCAATCCCTCTATACCAGGGCCAGACTTACTCCTGGGAGTCATGTCCCATGTTGCCGGGGAGATACACTCCCCTGGGAGTCACGTCCCACGTATAGGGGTATTTACTCTCTTTTAATCTAGAACCATTTCATACTCTTTCCATCCCACCCCCTCACCCCATGACATTGACTTTCGAAGCTTCCAGGCCTGTTGTCTTGTACGTGGTCCTACATTCTAGATATGTCTGATCATTTCCTTGTGGTGTCACTGAACTTGTTCTAAAACCTCTCTTTCCTATAAACTGGAAGTAGATGTTAGATATTTTTTGTAGTGTTTAATAATAATAATTTAATAATAGACAACAAATGTTGAGTGCTTCACCACAGGCATTGTGCTAATCTCTGGAAATATGTTTTCTTGGCAGTTATCTCAAAGAATTTAAAAAAAATTTGTATTAGAGAAGTTGTGGTTTATAGAACAAACATGCAAAAAATACAGGATCCCCTTACAATACCCTATCACCACCACTTGCATTGGTGTGGAAAATTTGTTACAATTGATAACACTTTTTTTGTAATTCTACTTTTTTTTTTAACAGTATCTACATTTGTTACAATTGATGAAAGATTATTACAGTTACGGTACTATTACTATTGTCCATAGTGTACATAGGGGCATTTTTTCCCCATATTCCCAACCTATTATTTTTTTTCCATGCATGTCTTTATTTTATTATTCATTTGCCCATATACTGGATAAAGGGAATATCAGTCACAAGGTTTTCACAATCACATGGTCACATGATAAAAGCTATATAGTTAAACAATCATTATCAAAGATCAAGTCTACTGGATTACAGTTTAACAATTTCTGGTATTTCCTTCTGGCTATTCTGATACAGTA